>JANVFO010000098.1:0-114246 GCA_027919855.1 Lentinula guzmanii
ACATCGGTGAGCTAGCGAGACGTTGACACAACTCCCCAAGTCTCGTTTGCCCCCTGTTTCACGATCTCCGCTCATTCGTGAGCCTCACATTGTACATTATCCTGACCCTTGTGCAGGTGCACTAATAGAGTTCCAGGGAGAAATTGTTGACGAATATAGTCAGTACTCTCACAATCTCAAAGCTGGACTCAACGCCTGGGCCCCATTTGGCTCGAAAATTGAATGGGAAATTGCACGTTGGGCCAAGTTACGTGGTCCAAGCTCAACTGCTTTCACAGAGCTACTTGCTATTGATGGCGTAGGTGATTTATATTTTTCTTTGCATAGTCGATACTTATATGGACATTACAGGTATGTGAAAAGCTAGGGCTTTCTTATCGCAATGCCAACCAGCTCAATGCAATCATTGACACCTTACCCAATATACGTCCGAAGTTCATGCGCCAAGAAGTGGTTGTACAGGGTCAGGCGTTTGAGATGTACTTCCGAGACATCCTTGAATGTGTCAAATCCCTTTACGGCGATGCTGAATTTGCAGAGTATCTAAAGTTCGCGCCTGAACGCCACTTCGAGAATTCTCGATGTGAGGACCAGCTGTACCACGACATGCATACGGGAGGCTGGTGGTGGTCAACGCAGGTATGTTTGCAGAAAGGAAGTATCCATTGAGTCTTCGCTAACAGGTATCTTAAATCAGACAACCCTCGATACACATGCCGGTCGGGGACATACAGTAATCCCTGTCCTTCTTTCATCTGATAAGACTCAGGTGACACTCTTTCGAAACAAAGCAGTATATCCTGTGTATATGACCCTTGGAAATATACCCAAGGAGCTTAGACGCAAGCCATCGCGTCGCGCCTATGTCCTGGTTGGTTATCTTCCAGTCACTAGCCTTGAGCATATAAAAAATGCTGCCTCACGGCGCCGTTCCTTGGCGAATCTATTCCATACCTGCATGCGGACTATCGTGAAGCCATTGGAAGTTGCCGGGGCCACTGGTTTGGTTATTGCCAGTGGTGATGGTCTCAGGCGACATGGCCACCCTATCTTTGCCGCCCACATTTCTGATTACCCTGAACAGGTACTGGTTTCATGTTGTATCTCTGGGCACTGTCCTCAGTGCACGATACCGCGTCAGCGCATTGGGGAGAACACTGAGCCCCATCCTTTTCGCCACCTACGCTCCATTCTCGAAGCTTTGTCAACGGTAGATCGCGGTGCATCAGCTTTTATAAAGGCTTGCCAGGGTGCTAATATCAAGCCGGTTTTCGAGCCTTTTTGGGCGCATCTACCTTACTCGAATGTCTATCTTGCAATCACTCCCGATATTCTTCACCAGCTCTACCAGGGTGTCTTTAAGCACATGAAGAATTGGGTCATCGAAGCTTATGGTGCCCATGAAATCGATGCTCGCTGCCGAAGACTTCCTCCTAATCACAATGTCCGCATTTTCATGAAAGGAATCTCTACCCTGCAGCGTGTCAGTGGAATGGAGCATGCACAAATATGCTCCTTTCTGATCGGACTCATTGCCGAGACTCCTCTCCCTGGTGGAATGTCTAATGTACGACTGGTGCGCTGTCTGCGTGGTCTCCTAGACTTTCTGTATCTGAGCCTTTATCCTGTTCACTCCACTACGACACTTCATTCAATGTCAGATGCCCTTGAACGCTTTCATGCCAACAAGGGTATCTTCATTGATTTAGCCATTCGCTCCGACTTCCACATTCCAAAAATACATTTTATGAACCATTACGTTGATAGTATTAAGCAAGCGGGTACATTGGACAACTTCAACACAGAGTACACCGAGCGCCTTCATATCGATCTTGCGAAGGATGCCTACCGTGCAACCAACAAAAAGGACGAGATCTCACAGATGACAATTTGGCTGGAGCGGAAGGAAAAAGTCATGAAACATGCTGCGTATATTGAATGGGTAAAAGCTGATAAGCATCCTCCCCTTCGCTCTCATTGGATTCCACCTGGGTTTAATCTCACCAGGACCATCAAAATGGCCAAGCATCCCTCAGTATACACGGTCAAAATTAGTGATGTTGTACAGATGTATGGCGCAACTTTTTTCAAAGCGGCTCTGGCCCGTTTTGTGATTCAGTTACAACGACCAAACCTCTTGGGTGCACGGCTTGATGATGCAGCATCAGGACTCTTCCTTGGTGTCTCTCATGTGTCATCGTACCATCGAATCAAGTATATCTGCCAAGATATCTTCACGGGTAGATCCTCTACAGCTGATTCCATCCATGTACAACCTTCCCGTAAGGGTAATTATGGGCGCACTGTTCCGGGTCGTTTTGACACAGTCCTTGTTAATGTATCTGACTCCAGTTCTGTTCCTCTGGATATTAGTCAAGGTAAGTCGATGATACAATTGAAATCCAACTTCAATGGACTCTAACGTTGGAGGTATACTGTGCAGATACTCGAGTCGCTCAGGTCAGGATTGTGTTTACACTTCCTCCAAAGGCTGCAGACACGTTGTTTTGTGATGTACCTACCCAGGATCAGCCGCACTTTCTGGCATACATAGAATGGTTCACTCCATTTCTGGAACGAGATGCTAACCATGGCTTACACAAAGTATCTCGCTCCAATGTGGAAGGTGGGCGCCTCGCCAGCGTAGTTGACATTGACAGGTTCCTGCGAAGCGTCCACTTGTTACCAAGATTTGGTCCAGTGGCAAATCGCGAATGGAGGAGCAGCTCTGTACTGGATGATTGCCCATCGTTCTTGGTAAACTCAGATAGTGATAGGCATATGTACCAGTTTTTTGCTTCAAATTCATAGTTTATATCGACCACTTCGCCACGATGAGTGGGTCTATCATAGTCTAATATTGAAGTATTGGGAGAGCCAGAGCTTACAAGGTACGCAACTGCGGGAAATCTACGTAGAAACACAGTGAGACCAAAACAGTATATTAAGGACGGAAGCTTCGCATCAATGGCAAATGCAACTCGATTGGTTACGCAGTGTAGGAGAGTTTAAGCACCTTTTGGAAACGACGCGACGACCAAGTTCAGTGGGCCTTCTGACCCTTGTGCTCATACAAATACTCGCCCTGTGTGTTTGAATTAGGACATATAGTAGATGTAAATATAGGATGAGCAGGGTGTTTGTTCGATATCGTGCTATTTAAATGAGGTAGCAGCGATAAAAAGTAAGAAGCAGGAGCCCTAGAATAAGTATGGTATCCAACCAATATAACAAACGAGATTCTAATGTAAATATGACAATCAGAAGAAATCAGAGGCACAGATAGTGGTCTAAGTTTAAGGGTAACGATAAATTTCGATGGTAGATCGAATACTTTTCCGGCAATAGTGATTGAACAACAGCACAACAATGGAGGAAATTCATGATCATGTCGTGGCCGACTTGAGCGGTGTTCAGGTGTAAATAGCGACGGTGGAGGCATTAAAGAGCGTAGAGTCCATTAAGAACCAACAGAGGGTAGAAAAATAAGCAAGTAAAGCCAATCTATACGTATTGGCCAAAGAGAGGGATTAAGGACTGCGCCAGGGTATAACTGAACACAAGTTTGGGCCCAACGACAATAATCTAAAGCAAAATTAGGTCATGAGCATGCAGGAACAAACATCTCTTACCTTGGGAGTTAATCCCTTGAAGAATGCAGTGATACCCTCATTCTTAATCAGATCCTTGATAACGACTGCACCGTTGACCTTGCTCTCGAAATTAGCGTTCTGGATACGCGTCTTGACAGTATCCAGAGGTGCAGCGACGGTGATCGGCGTGACAGCGCCAGCTATGGATGCAATGAAGTTTTGTGTCCAGGTTGCTTTCGAATAGTCCGTAACGCCGAGGACGTAGTCTTTTGTCACAGCAGATGCACCAAATAACTGAAGTAGATTTCGTCAGTCATGCGTGTCATATTCGAGAAAACAGTTGGATAACATACTGCAAAGTTTCCTGGAGCATTTCGTGCCATTGTCCATCCCCAGCCACGGTACAGAGCAGATTTTTCCTCGGCAATAATTCGAATGATTCCTCGGCCTCGGAAGGCGTCCGGATTCACTTGACGCTTGATCTTGAGAGCGTCCAGTGGGAGTAAGACCTATCGAGTGCCGGAAAAGCTAAGTGTACTCTTCATTGTATTCAATAGAGACGCGAAAGACACGCACAACTTCACCAATACCGGTCAAGAACTTGTATACATGCTGGGCGACTTTGTATCCGGCGGCGTATCCAAGACCAGGGAATAACAAGAAGAATTTCTTTCCTAGTGAGGCTGTAGCGTGGTCTCGAAAGAGAATAGGGTTCAGAGTTGCCAGAGAAACCTGGTGTTTGTGACGTTGAGAAGACCTCGAGCACCTTATCGCCAATTTTTGGCGATGGATATAGGTTGCACTGGAGGATTCGTAGGCAGGTAGATGCGGACAAATGAGGGTTTTCCGGTGCCGCGTGAAGGTGTAACGATCAGATGAATGCTATGAGACTGGGAACAGACGTGCTGCATAGGACTGCGTCCACAATCTACACAGGCAGCATTAATCCCGCAACAGCGCCATCGTCGCCGCCGACATTGACATCGGCAACAGTTCTGACACGTTCATATAGACGGCGCTCAATAGCTGCCCCAATCCGCAACACGTCTGCGCAAACATTCACATTCGCATTCGCATTCGCACCAGATGAAGGACCCATGCGAACGGGGGCCAGGCGGCGTTTGGCATTCTTTGTAGTAGGTTTCGATAGTGGGTTGTTGTTATTGTTAGATTTGTGATAAACATTGTCTTTGTCTTCATCTGAGTCGTCTTCGGAATCGTCTTGTGAAGCGATGGTCTCAGACCCACTGCTGCCAGAGTCTGTAAGTAAGAGCAAGGTGCAAAGGGGTAGAAAACGCACCTCGAATGAGTTTGGAAGCTGCCCCAAAACGCGCGCACCGTATTGGCAGTAGTTGGGCAAGCCGTTTTAGCGAAAGCGACAGCAGACTGCAACGAAGTGAGGAGAACATGCAATTAGAGAGCTAAGAGATTTCTCCCGATCAGAGGCAAGCCCTCCTTTGCTAGGTACCTCCGCCCGGCTAAGAAGAAGCAGTACCAGGCAAAGGTGGAGCGGGCTCGCCCATCGCGGTAAGAGAGCAAAAAGTTTTACGGCGCTAAATAATTGTTGAACTTCGTTCAAATTGCTTGCGGGATATTTTATGGTTTGGCAAAATACGTAGCAATATGCAAAATTGTGCCATAATATTACGAAAATGTCAAAATCCGTTCAATTGTGTCATATTATGAATTTTGGGGTTTTCCTGATGTTCAGGCTTATACATCAAGTGTTGGAGTTCGATCTTGCTAGTAGCAATGCTCAAGTCGAAAGCCGATTCGCTAATCTTACGACAGCTTTGGCTTTGATGATAGTTTGAAGGGCTACGCATGTGAGAGTGAGTTCGTATCTCCAACTGAGTTATTGTTGCACCTCAGAATGGTCTTTGTTCAGATTTAACTGGAATGGCATCTCAATCCAGGCAGTTGAGCGTATAAAATCAATAACTCTGTGTTTCCTAATATCGCACAAATTTGACCAGAATACGTTCTTGAATTTTGATATAAATACCGACATTGAAGGAATCGAATCTCATGACTTCTTTCCCTTGTCCACTTCTATCGAGCTCAGAAGTTCTGGTGGATGATGCCGATCCACGTATCTTGTACTCAAGTTCTGGGTGGACACTCGGGGGAGTACCTGGATCTGAATGTGAAGGCACGACGCATGAGTCCGTCTACACTGTGAATTCAACGGCTACCTTTACCTTTTTGGGTACATATTTGCGTGAGGCTTCTCTAATCATATAATACTAACATCTCAATTGCACAGGAATTGGGGTCGAGGTTTTTGGGACAATTGGTAACAAGGAGACTTCCCCTACTTCCATTTACAATTTGGATGATTCAACGAGCTCTCAGCTCACTTTCCCCACGAATGATGAAACGAACTACCGGGTTCCGTTCTATAAATCTCCTTTGCTAAGCCCAGGAGACCACACACTTACTATCATCGTCCCACCAGGAAATAAGAATGGCCAGCTGGTTCTAGATTATATCATTTACAATCCAACACCCACATCGACATCTTATGCAACCATAACAACTTCTGTTTACAGGAGTGCTAGTGCAATATCGACTCCTGCATCTACTCATTCAACTTCTGTCAATACTATTCCGGTTGGTGTAGCTGGAGGCCTTGGGGGTCTAGCTGCTGGTATAGCTTTGACATTAATCGTTTTGCGCATAATACGAATGAGGTCCCGTACGTCCCACTGTTAGCATTCAGATAACTGTCAATCAGTAGTGATCCAGTTTACAGGAGGCCACGCCGTTACCATACAAAGGAAAGAACAAAGATTGAGAGACACCTTACAAGTCTCGTCAGTCCGTACGATGGATTTCAACACACCTCCGCAAATCAGTCCAAATGACAGTAGTCAGATGATGCAGGAAGAAATGGCAGAACGTCCTCCAGCTTACGCTAATCACTAGTGTACGGGTTTCCAGCAACGAGAATAGACATACCACCCCTGCACAAATAGACATTTCTGAAGATCAAGCAGGAAAATTATTTCATCTTCTCCAAGAGGGTATCTGAGTATATGTTTAATAGTTATTTAATGGAAATTGCTTGCCATATCGCAGTAGAGAATGGACTAGTAGTTTGGACATTCATTGCCTGCTCTGCAAACTCAAGTCTGATTATTTACGGTGCCCTTCATACACAGTACCTAAATACACGATCCTTCTAATACTACTTTAACAAGTCCTTCGACTTTATACCGTGCCATCTGTATAATAAGGGGGTTTCCGTTGCCAAGCGCGTTTCCAAAATGTGCATTCTCTCTATCAGCTCGTTAATCCTTCTTCCATCAAGTGTGAAGATCCTGACGGATGGATGGATGAAACTATTCTGCTCAGGCCCCAATGATGTTTCGGCGATCCCTTGAGCTTCCTGATATTTGAGTGTGTAAGGCTCCGGTGTGGTTTTGACTGGAATCTGCTTCGGTAGGACAGGTGGTGGGGGCTGGGTTTCCGTTGGTGATTCAAGGGCATCAGTACGAGGTTTTGGGGATCGACGCACACGGTTTTGGATGTAGAATATACCAAGAACTGCAATCATCATTGCTCCCAAGGTGCCAATGATGGCTCCCACAATCGCACTGGTATGAACTATTGAGCTGTACATAGTAAAGGTGAGAACTATACCTTGACTCGTTTGTAGCTTGCTTGCTCCTTCGAAACAAATAATGAGTCTTTTACAATGCACACATCCAAGTGGAACAGGAACCTACTGAATCGAGTCCAGTTCATAATCGCAGCGTCTAGGATCTATGTAGTAGGAGTAAAGGAAGGCTGCCATCGGGATAGTAACATTGTGGCATGCACGTATTAGAAAATAGAAATAGAAAATAATTGATTCTATCTTCAATTCACCTTTCACATTTGCCTTTTGAACAGTTCAACTTTAAGTTTTTTTCAGTTAGGTTGACGATTCTTGGTTCTGTGATGACAGAAAACTTAACGTCAGTTTTGGTGTTGATGACATCATGCAACCTCTCCAGATCACTATAAATGCAGACAGTCATTAATTATAAGTACAAATACGATTTTAACAACTATCATCTACTATGCCACACAAATTTGAAGACAGCGCTGCGTCCGCGAAGGCCATAAAGAAAGATATGCAGGGTAAGCATCTTACCGCGAATGTTCTTCCAGTTCCAAATTCAAATTCAAATATGAAGACTTGTCACTAACGCATCTTCTTACTAGCCAAAGGCCTTGGTCATCCAGCAGTTGTTGGCGACGAGCCAACAGGGAAAGACCTCTATCGCTCCGCACCTGTGTATCATGATGCGCCTGATGCGCCTCCCGAGCCAACGGAGACACTTAAAAATCCTGGATCTGTGGGAATGGATTCGAAAGTTGGAGCAACAGCCTCATTAGAGGTTGTTACAGATGCTCCGGTACGTTGCGATCGTTCAAAATTGTACTTTCTGGTAGGTTTCTCACTAGCTCTTTTCGCGTAGATGAGGAACTTGCCTCCGGAAGTTGTGGATCAACGGATAGACTAGTTTAAGAAGAATTAAGCAATGTAATATTAGATCAACTGTAGTCACCAGAATAGAAGAGAAGTTTTCGTCCTCAACACACCAATAATCAGGACGATTTTCTGGAAATCAATTTCGTTCCGAGTGATGTTTCGACTCGGAAGTCATGAATCAAGTTTGCATACATGGAATGTGATATTATCTGCCCCTCGTCAGCTAACAAGTTTCGCCTTCCCTCCAAGCCTCTCCAGAATTTTGTACAGGATTAGAATGGTGAGGGTAAGGATGGCCTCCAGGGTTCCTCTTCCTATCGTAGGTCGTACCGTTACATTTGTATTACTTGACGTCTTGAGGCTAACGGGTACGAAGCGGAACTGGGGAATGCATTCGAAGTTAGGACTTGCGAGGACTATCTGTAGAACAACGATGCGTTGCTTTATCAATAAAACCAGAGATCAACGAATTGTTCTTACCTTGTAGCCGGATTCGATGGACCAAAAAAGCCCAGTCACGTCGTTGGTCATGATTGATCCTGTCCAGGTGTAGTTACCGTTGCTATCGGGGAATTGAGCGGGTCTATCCTCCAAAAAAAAGAGTATGTACTTACGACTCAACACCGCAGACAATCCAGCGCATCCCAAGGCCCTTGTCGGTCACTACATCGCTTCCGGCAGTGGATGGGCTGTTCATTGTCTGGGTTTGGCATCCAGTGGAGAACGAGGTGATCAATCCGTCACCCGATATTTGCCACTGAAAATCAACAAAAGTAATGTGCCAAGTGGTGAGAATATGGTATTACTTCGTGGAAAATGACACTTACAACACTGCGGGGGTCTTTGATTGTGCCTATGGTTACTTTCTCTCCAGGAGAAGATGGAGAAAGGAGCTTCTTCTTGTCATCGATGAGAGTATGGATCTCGTATAGTCCAGGAGGAAGAGCGAAAGACATAAATAATGAGTACAGTGGAAGGGCTCGGTAAGTAGAATCAAGTGTTACTTCTCAGTGACTCAGTGTTGGTGCCTTATAAATCAAGCTGCCAGGGCATTTCTGAATGACAGGACAGACAGCTCGCTCGCTCTCTGGATGATATACTTGTTCCTTTGATTGTGGTAGACGTGAACATTCGGAAAAGATGAGCTCCGAATTGAGGCAGTGCACACTAGTCGTGAGTGCAACAAGATAGATTGTTGATGAAATTCAGATTGAATGTATAGCCAAGTCCTGGGGTTTTCGCAAAGCGGAAGTGTTTATTCTCGAACGATTCATCCCTGTGAACCACACGACAACTAAGTGGAACTCTTGAAGTTGTATGTATGCCGTCATGTGATCGTTCCCCGGTTTTCGAAGTTACCGAAATGCCGAAATTCGTCCTAAACTATGACGATCTTCATTGCTGTTCTGCTTAAATGTCTACCAAGAAAGAACATTCATCCAACCGACGAAATCTACCAATTGGCTCGCGAAACTTTCTAGGATATCATTCCCGCTCAGAAGAACGAGTTAGGAGAAGTAAGAAGCTGAAGTTGTCCTCCGATGATTTGGAAAGGAATACGAATCTTGTAGCTTTGACTCGAGAATCGAAAAGGTAAGGTCAACTCTTGCTTCATACATTCGGGTTAAAGTTATATGCTAGATGCCTTCGAAACCTGGCCGCATACAAGCCGCCCAAAGACACGTTTCCTCAACCGTGGTTGCCATTTCCTAAATCACGGCGCGCGGCGGTACTAGTGGCTTTATTTGTTGGGAGAAAAGGTGACTTGTACGTTTTATTGAGCAAGTGAGTATCTTTGATCCAAAGTTCAAAATTCCTTCTCTGATTAGTATCATAGACGAGCTTCTACTCTGCGTTCGTTTGCAGGTGATACTTCGTTACCAGGAGGCAAAATGGATCCAGAGGACAAGTCGATAGAGGATACCGCCGTGTGTTGTCCGTATGTTCAGTTTCGAGGGCTGGATATTGATTCATTCAATTAGAGAAGAGAAGCTTTTGAGGAAGTAGGTCCAAATTTTCATCTTGGACTATGTAAGAGCTAACGATTTCAACTAGATAGGTCTTCCTCCAGATCGAAATAAAGTTCCGCTACTTTGTATTCTAGAGCCGTTCTACGTGGAGAAACAGTTACTCGTAACTCCGTGTGTGTTCTGTGGGTCTCCACGCATCTCGAATCTCACTCTTGTGTTTCAATAGAGTCGTAGTTCTTGTTTTGGACAACACTCTTCAAGTACGGTCCGTTCTAGTCTCTCCGTGGCCAGGCTCACCTTCCTTCAGCCTATCCTTAATGCGCCAGAAGTTACCGCTTTATTTTCCCATCCTCTGGTTTCCTTCCTATCATCCACACCACCAGCGAGTATAATCCGTTCAGAACCAGAACTCGTCGAACTCGGAGACGACGGCTCAGGTTATCGTTATCATACTTCGAACGACTGGGACTGGGACGGTCCACCGGTTGTACTGGATCCTTCAGAAAACAAACTCAGTAAAAACGGCTCTGCGAACCGCAATGGCACAAAACGACGGTCCTTCTCTGATTCATCACTTAGAACATTTAAGAGATCTGACGAGAACGAAGTCAAGGTATCTAATGAGCCAGTCTTTCGAAAACGCAAGTTTCGTATGCACCAATTCTTAACGGGACGGGAAGCGGGAGGTATCAAGCCAGTCTTTGGCTTGACTGCGTACGTTTCCTCTATCCTTATCTAAATCAATTATTGACGCCGTTTTCTTCCCATTCTGTACCTTTCCATATCCCCTGTCTTCCGAACCACAGTGCGGTTTTGATACACACTGCTCGAGCCGGATACTCGCCATCACCACCTGCCCTTGCCTCACCAGATTTTGAAGTCTCCGCTCCTGATGGTGCTAGCACTTCGATGCGTATCGCATGGGCGTTTTATCGTCCTCCTACCTCACGTCGACCAAATCTCTTACGGGAGGCGTTGGAGAACGAGGGGTTAGCAGGGAAGGTCAACTGGGAGAGAGTACGTAAGGTTGCGGGGTTGCCAGATGAGAATGCTGTTTCTCAAAAAGGCGCAAGCAGCGCTATCTCAGGTTCACGCCGCTTGGGACAGGCGAATCGGATACGAAGTAAACTGTAGCACAGATTTCAAGCCTTTTCCTTGTGTACGTATGGGGACCTATCATAGCTTGTTTCTCAGGGCCTGCCGCCACGGTTCAAAAAGCATCATGTAGTACAAAGAGTTTGTATTCATGGAGAACATAAGGTCATTCGTACTCCTCTTTCGTATACATGAAATAGTCGGAGAGCGAACAAAGGAACAGCTTCGTCAATGAGGCGATGAGTCAAGTGAGAAAAGTACAGGATGCATAAACAATTCCTGAGAGAAATGAAAACGCAAAACTTGAATTCACCTCCGAGTCCGAAAATTGAGGCCTTGAAGCCCCAGTCTTTGAATTTGGAGACATCTTACTCTTTCATTTGTTTCCGTATTCAATTAAACGGTGCCCCTCCGGGAGTGTCATTCTCCAGACCTCTGTCAAATGAATCCTGGATAAGAAGGCAAGATACCCACCCAGCTTCCAAGTGAGCGAGGTGAAAGACCTACCAAGACATTTAGTCTGTACGCTTACCAACTTGAAGGTTCTAAGTCTCTAACTCATTTACTGATGCTCAGCCTCCTCGTTCTTTTATCCATTTTATAAAAGCTTCTCCGCGAAAGGAGCTTTTTCGGCTCCTCGTGCTCTATAATTCTATGAAAGCATGCTAAAGTTCAACAGCCAACTCGCAAACAAGTATACGAAACTCGAAATGGAGTGTGTTCCGCTCTTTCTGCCCTTGCAAGGTCCTCTTCAGGGAAATCTAGTGGGAGACTCATGAAAATCCGATGCCAAGTTGGCTCAATATGACAACCTTAGGGACCGTGTTCGTCCTCTTCATCTACAGGTTTCGCGCCACAGCGATGGAGTGAGTGCGGTGAATTTAATCAGTTCGTTGGTTGGTAGTTGAGGGCATGGCAAAACTTGATTGAACCTTTGAATGCACACGTGGCAATCACCAAAGCAGAGAAAGGCAAGTCAGAACAAAATGACACCGTTTATTGTTTTTTTTTTTTTTTCCAAAAACTTGGGCTAGCAATATGAAGACATTTATTATTTACCAATCGATGTTTTCAACGCCTACGATGAGGTACCCATTCCCATTCGCAGCTGCGGCACCTGTATAGAATGATCAATGACTATTGATGTCTTTTCCGTTCAGAAGAAAAAAACGTACCTCCTACTAGACCACCAACATTGCAGTAGGTGAAGATCCATTGCACGCCAAGAGCCACGTCGCTGCTGTAAGTCAAAAGTTCGCATATTACATCGCGTGTATGGGTATGAGGAGCGGGAGGGAGAAATCACCAGAGTGAGGCAGCACTGGAAGTTCCAGAAATGTTCGATCCACTAATCTGTGCAGTTCCGGCATAGCAAAATTGAACGTTGTCACCATTCACGCTGCAGGTATTACCCCCGATATTCTCGAGGTAGTTGAAGCAGGCTATGACATCGTTCACGTTGGCTGTGGTGTATGTGAAGCACTCGTTTGTGAAAAGCTCCGATCTTTCGGAAAGCTCTACTAGCTCTCGAGTAACTGATGAGATATTTGAACGGCATAAACATGATGAGGAGCAGTGGGAAAGGCGGAAACAACGTACAGAGTTTGGGAGTCATGGTATAGAGCGCCTCAGATGTGAGGTTAAGCTCGGCCAGGGTGGGTAGACCAGCACCGGGAATGAGCTCTGGATAGGTACTCTTTGTCGGAGTAAGGTCAGCCACGCTGGCAGCATTTATGAAGATTGCAGGGAGCAGCAAAAGAGCTGAAAGCAAGGTAGTAGTTATCATCTTTCGGTCTAAGGATTGCGTCGAGTTTCCTTGAGGGCTGAACCTCTCTCGTCCTGCGCCTTTATAAGGAATGTGAACAGAGTGTACCAGAAACGTATCCTGACTAGTGCCCAGATATTGGCTCTATGCGGGACTCATGGCCCAACACCCTTCTAGCTCTGCTTCAATCCTGTAGGCCGATCATGACTAGACCAAGTTGGCGAACTGTTGTAATTCTTGCCATTCAATTCACATCTTGCAAACTCTGAATGTAACGGAGCAAGCACTCATCCCTTATACTCATTATCCGATTGAGCCTTGTCCACGATGAAGGGGCGACTGAATATGTATCATATTTCCGACCTCAACGCAGCTTCGAGGTTATGCTCTTCGCGAGAGTGCCTGAATAGTGCTCAGTGGGAGCTGTGTCTAGACACAGGGGAAGTCACAGAGTGTAGGAAGAAGAAGTTTTGCAGCGTCCAGCCCATCGGATGATGGAGTAGACAGAGGCTGGTTCAGCTCATTATGAAGGGATGATGCCTGGCGGACGATGGCCGTAAGATAGCGAAAGTGGTTAATGGTTGAGCCAGGAGCATGCCAGGTTATTACCTAAAACGAGTGAAGAATTATGCATCATCAGCGAGTAAGTGGAGTCAAGAAATCGTGGATTTCGTCTAGAATATCCCAGCCAGAGGTTCTGAGCCGCTTTCAAAACTCGGAATCCTCCCCTAATTTCAGTTCGGTATTTTCAATTTTGGTGTACTGGATTTGAGGCGAATTGCTACAGGCCCGATGAGGTCGATAAGTGGTATTATACTGCGAGTCGATGTTGGTATTACCTATTTATCATAATCCGATGGAAACGAGACGGCACTAATTCTGCTGGCAGGCATCTATTTGCCTCGGCACGAAGGATAATGAACAACGACGGACTTCTATCCAGCCTGATCCAATTGCAAGAACAATAATATCTGCAATACCCCCCAGCTTTACCTTCTGTTAACAGAAAGGTCGGCTCTGGTGGAAATACATACAATACTCATGCCCAGTGTGCGCTCAAGAATTATCGTCAATGATATCACGGGTTTTCTACTATGCTCCCTCTTTCATCCCAAAATAGTCTCTCCATCCACGGCACTGCAGTGCGACTCTGTACCACGAAAGCCGCCTTTTTGTCAAGCTTATCAAAGTCTGATTGGAATCTCCCTTTCTCCTCTTACCGGCGGTTCACCGGTTATACTTTCTTTATGTTGTCAAGTGCAACTTTGCTATCGTGCCTGAAGTTATCGTACCGGATGCTAAATTAAAAACTCGGAATTTTGAGGGGACTTGGGTACCTGTCGTCTTCTTCTCTACTCTTCTCTACACAGTTCTCCTGCAAACTCCTCAGCTCTCGGTCTCCCCTTGTTTGTCATAAATATGGAGTAATGAAGGCTGCAGCGTTCTGTACTGGAAATCCCCCTGATTTTCAAGATTGGTAGTAGCACGGCTGCAAATGTATAAGACAAAGAATTCACGTTTATGTTTCCGACCTCGCCTCGCAAAGGTTATATTGCCCTGGTCGTTTCGAGGAATCGCAATAAGTATCTATCTATCGATGTCCCTACTCTAAGCAAGGAAAAAGTGGTTGTATCATTCCTTGCTCTCTGTGCGCCAAGTGAACTTATTGTGTTCAACCTGAAGCGTGGCATAACGAAGAAAGTAAAAGTGTCGAGTGGGCTTTTTTGTAACTGGCACCAAATTAAAAAATTCCTGTATGCCTCAGGCTCATCTTTGATGCGCAGATAAAAATGATTTTCTTCCTTGTTTGTTTTTCAACGGTGTGTAAGATATAATAGATGATTCCGTTACTCCACTACCTAGTTTCCGAGTTCAATCACTTTATTGAATTTGTTAACATCTTCCTCAGACAGTTTTGCTTGTACATTGGAGAGATCATTGCTAAGAGGAGGAGTTCAAGATTGGAGTCTTATTTTACTTCTATATCCAGAATGAAAACGGTAATAGGAACTTGGGCGACGTTGACTGCCTGTATGTACAGCAATCAGTACTGACAGTTGATGTAAAATGCTGACTGAGTGTTAAGGCTAAGTGTCCAATAGTACCAGTGAAGCAAAGCGACAGCGCGACGAGAATCAAGTTAAATCTCATGGCAAATGACATCGTTGGAGGGCACGCAAGAGAATGATAGTAGCAAAGGAACAGAGACAATCGAAAAGAGAGGCGCATGTAATAAAAGATGCGCCAGGGAAATAAGGCATAGCGCTCAAGTATCAAAAGGCGGATGATCACCAACACAAGCACAACGTATGTATTGGATAGCATACGCCAAAAACTAATCTATAACTACCTTTGTTCCTCCCGACTGTTTTTTCATCTTTCTCCACGCTTCATTAGCTGTTTCGCCCATCTGGTAACTGACGTAGGTCAACGCCGGGAATTGAGCGGCTTTGAACCCAGATCAAATGACGATGAGGAGGAGGATAAGCGAAAAAAAGAGTACGATTATCATTGATTTCTTACCTTCGTTTGTAACCAGTTTCACTATTACAACCGACTTGTTCTTGGAGTCCCGACTACATATTTTCGATTTTTTTCTGTGAGAATTGGGATAGGTGTAATGGTAAGGGCTTACGATATGATCACATCCGGCTGGGTTGTTTATTATTCAGATATGAGCAGTCAGAAGGACTGTTATATGCTTACCTTGCTCAGACTTAGTTTGAAACGACTCTCATATCTCTTATCCTTTATACTATGTATGGGCAGGCAGGAGGCCACATTGGCATGAAGATTCTTCGGGAGATAACAGGATCAAGCACTTACGTTAACCCTTTCGCCGGATTGAGCTTGAACTCTGTGTGGTCATTAATCCAAACATGAGCTCGAGACCCATCACGGGTTGAATGATAACACTCACCAACCACTGCAAATTCCTTGCCTTTGCAAGTTTTGGGTGCGAACGGACTGATGCCTTGGTCAGGAAACATCGAGAGGGTTCCTAAAACGCAGTCCGAACATGGCAAGTAGTCAGCGTTCAGTCCCAAGCATTCATATCAAGTTTTAGATATAGGCCAAAACAACTAATTGCGCTTACTTTTTTCCCCAAATGGTGGACTGTATGCATCTTTCAAGTATTTTCCTTGCAGAATGAGGTCCGCAATCGGTTCACAAGTGAAGAAGTAGAGAGAAATGGGTTCGGTCGAAAGCTGAGCTCCGGGAGGCGATGATGATGTCTTCGAAAAGGAGATACCTCTAGGTTGATTGTCGATCCCTTGTATACTCTGTGACAGAAACGGATCGAGTTTGAGAACACGAATAGATATGACTATGATGAACTTCTTACATGACGATTGACGAGTGATGATCCAGAATTGTCGAGAGATAGAGGAACTGCCTTCACATTGGAGAGTGCTAGACATAATAATAGGGCAAAGGAGTGAGCGAGGGCTCGGTATAGCATGGCGATTTGCGGTAGTAACAAAAATTTAAAGATAGGTGCTGACTAGTAAAGATTAGCATTGGGAAAAAGTATTCGAAGATGGTAGAAAATGACGCACTGAGATAGGATAGCGACCAGCGCGTGTGGGGTAGGGAAGGAGTGGATTCAAGCTGAATCCTTTTTATGTTTAAAATGAATGCCACGCCGATGGATGTACGCACGGCCACCGCTTCAGAAAACACGATCGGATACCAGATGATTTCCGACGGAGGGCAAGAAGACGATAGGGTAGGATTTACATGCAGTTTCTACATCAAGTTCTTCTCCCAAAATTTAATGATATATCATCAATAGAAATAAATATGGGAGTGAGTTATAAACGTACTTTTCTGGAGTTGGAAAGACAGTTCCCTCGCTGCTACCTTCAAGCCCAGCTGAGATTCCTGTACTTGATTGATGTTCTCCCTCTGGCAAGAAAGTCTCTACGACGAGTCATAGCAGGAACAAGGGAAGAAGGGCTTGAGCAATGACCTTGAAGGCAACCCGACCAAGATATATAAGCAGGGAACGTCACCGGTATGGTCAGCGTATATCCTACCGCGACCCAGAAGTGATCCAAAGCGATATGGCTTTGATGAAGATTATCGTAGGACGCGTTTGGTAGTGTGCAGCCATGAAGACTGGTGTCCAGGCCTACACTATACCAAGTGAAAAGCCGTTGGAGGGTTTCCAAGTCGCGTTACATCACGCGGTCACTGTCACACCGGACTAATGGTAACTTGTATATCGTTCTGGATTGTTGACTTTGGCTAACCTAGGCTATCAAGGGATAATGCAGTGATAATACAGCTCTAATCTGTCCACAAGCCTGGCACAATTAAAATACAGTCGAGAACTCAAGTGTTCGGCCGGCGTGACCTTCGCAAAATGCAAGGCCGCGCACGAAGTCTTGTTAGAGAGTTTTGCTTATTCTCCGCCTCCGCCTCCGCTGAGAGCATAGACTATTCCTGCCTAACTTTGTTGCCTCGTGGGAGGTCCTTACTGCCGAACGTTTATCATTCTCTGATGAGAATAAAAGCATACCTCTCCTCAATTTGGAGCAAGCTACGGTTATCAAGCATGTTCCATGAGGCGTCCCGACTCCCAGATGTTGAAATAAATTTGCTTCAGGCACCCCCCCCGGTCGCCTCCGATTCCAGGACGACGACAACACCTCCGTTCTGCAATCGGCACCCATATACTCTCACTACCTTTGTGGCCAACTTTGGGTTAACGCTCCTTTCAGAGCGTTGGAATGGCCGAACAGCTTGGTTAATCATGGATTCGGAAGTACGGAGATTAACTCTGGTTGACATTTCTTCCCTTACTTGCCTCACAGAATTGTACATCCCACAAGCTAGTTTAGGCTACCCCGCGGTGAACGAGAGAGGAGATCTAGAAGATGAAGAATTGATTGAGCGATCTGTGCGCATTTTGAGTCCCTTCCATGTCTTCTCGCACATCATAATCAGCATCATGAGGATTCTTCACTGTTCTTCAAGGCACTCTTAATTCTTCTCAACGCGTAATTGCCTCACGGCGGCCGTCAAAGGGACCGAATTTGCCTTTTCTAACGTTCATCGTTACGAAGTAGAGCTCCGTTCGGATCTGTGAGCGTCGCAAATAATGGCCTTCGTGGTCACTAGAACCTTATTATTTCGCAAGGAGGAGCTTTGTGCCGGCATGAGTCAAAGCACATAGCGTCGACCAAGGTTATAAAACGATGACTCTCCTCCTCTTCTCGTCCTCGTCCTTCTCCGCAGGTCATGTTTTTCCCTTCTATCATCTTAGGAATATTTCTTCTCGGACTCTCTTCCAATCTCGTCCAAGGGGTCCAAGTTGTCAACCCACACCCCAGAAATGAAACCTGGCATAGGAATACAGTGCATCATGACCAGCTATACATTGTCAACAAAGATATCGCACCAGACGGCTTCCTTCGCTCGTGAGCATTTCCTTCCGAAATAACATTCATACATCTCTTATTATTATCGATAGAACTGTTCTCGCTGGTAGGACACCTTACAATGCCTCTCTTCCTGGAACTTTGATTACTGGACGAAAAGTACGTAGCTCCCGAGCCCACGTAGACATATATCTCATGCTCAATTATCTTACTAGGGAGATAGATTCTTGATTAACGTGACAGATTCGCTCATGGACCCAACGATGGACAGAAGCACCAGCGTCGTGAGTTTACTTTGCATCCACCATCCACCACGTGCCCCGCCGTTAATACACTCCCCCTGGTAGCACTGGCATGGCCTCTTCCAGAAGACGACAAACTACGCAGACGGCGTGGCTTTTGTCTCACAATGTCCTATCGCGGCAAATCATTCTTTCTTGTACGACTTTGGAATTCCAGACCAAGCGGGGACTTTTTGGTACCATAGTCATCTTTCGGTACAGGTACGGCTATATTGCTGGTAGGTCCCTATGTGAAATTTACTTTCTTTCTCCAGTATGGCGATGGCTTGAGAGGACCTATTGTTATCTATGATCCCGAAGACCCTCATCAAGATTTGTATGATGTCGACGATGGTAGGGGTTGGCTAGCGCTGCATGTTGAATAGCCTTTCAGCTTAATGTTTCTGCCATTTCTAGAGTCGACTGTAATCACGATTGCGGACTGGTATGGTTTGAATCGTGTTTTTGCTTGCGAGTCCTGATTATAGTGATCGTGAATCAGGTTTCACCTTACCAGCTTACAGCTTCTCGCAGCCCTCGTCGTACCATCTGCCGACGCGACATTAATCAATGGAAAAGGCCGTTACGCTGGAGGAGTGAGTACCTCAACAACCACTTGTGTTTTTCAGCTCACCATTTGCAATATAGCCTAACACTCCTCTCGCAGTGATCCAAGTCGAACACGGAAAGCGTTACCGATTCCGGCTAATTGACATGTCCTTCGATGCCTTCCACGCGTTTTCCATCGACAATCACAACCTGACCATCATTGAAGTCGACGGCATCAACACCGTACCCCACACCGTCAACTTCATGGAGCTCTACCCCGCCCAACGATACTCTGCCATCCTCCACGCCAACCAAGTGATCTCCAACTACCGTATCCGAGCATTACCCAACACCGGAGTCGGCGCTCACAATTTCACCAATGGCGTGAATTCTGCTATTCTCCGGTATATAGGAGCTCCTGATGAGGATCCTACGACGTCTCAACCCCCTTCATCCGAAGTGGTGGTGTTCAGGGAAGGTGATCTTCACCCACTCGAGAACCCGGGCGCGCCAGGAGAACCTTACCCGGGCGGTGCGGATCTGGTTTTGAACCTCACGCTTGGTTTCGACCCGGATAAGGTTCTGTTCTCGATGAACGGTGTGGTGTTTGAACCGCCGACTGTGCCGGTGCTATTGCAAATTCTGAGCGGGGCACAACACGCACAGGATTTATTGCCGAAGGGAGGGGTGTATACCCTTCCACCAAATAAGGTCATCGAGATTAACTTGTTTGGTGGAGATGCACCTGCGGGACCTCATCCCTTTCACTTGCATGGCGTGAGTGCAACGGATTTGTGTTACAAAAAGAGAAAAAATAGCGCTGATTACTTGTTAGCACGCATTTGATGTTGTCCGGACGTCTGATAGTCCAGAGTATAACTTTAAAAATCCCGTGAGTAATTGGGGTCGTTACTTTCTTCTTGACTTAATTGGTGTTTGCCAGGTTCGTCGAGATACCACGTTAGTAGCACTGAACAACCAAACCACGATAAGATTTTTTACGGACAACGCCGGTCCTTGGTTCTTACATTGGTTCGTTCTGGGCTTGCCTCTTTTCTCACTTGTTTGATGACCAATCTTGGAAGTCATATTGATCTTCATCTGAGTTTGGGACTCGCTGTGGTTCTGGCAGAAGATACGCGAGATACTAAAAAGGATGACCCAGTTCCTGGTGCGTATCTACCTTCCTGTGAAGTATTGTGTGCGTATCGAGTCACGAATATTTTCAGCGGAATGGAGAGCACTATGCCATATCTATGATGACTTGGCGCCATCACAGCTGCCCTGACCGTGTTTGGTGCTTGAGCATGAAGGCGTAATAATCTGTTCGAGTATTGTTGACAAGCATCAACTAGCAAAGCGACGTTAGTCGCAGTTTCCCTTTCAAGCAGCTCCCCCGATCCCCGATGTTTCGATATTTATTAATTTTGTATCTTTTACAAGCTGTACTTACTGATTTATGGCAGTATATGTGACCTTATATATATTTACCGACTGTGTCGGTTGGCTCCCAGAGCTTCATCCTTTGCTCTGGGTGAGTTACTTTCTTTGTTATTGCCTATGTTGTACTACTACTCTATGTAGTGCTTAGACTACTTTGTTAGTTTCTACAAGTTAAGGGCCCAAATTGCTCAATACATCTTCTGAAATGTTCTCCACCACTGTAACCAAGCTCTCTTCCATCACATTTACACCAAACCCATATCTGGTAACTCCCATCCTTGGTATGTATATTGTCCCTAACATTCTAGGAGTGGGTGTGTCAGGAAGAGGAATGCTCAAGTCATGCGGTGCTTGGCTATAATGCCAAGCAGTTTCACCCTCGCTATCATGTGACCTGACTGAGGCTGAAACAATTGGTTTCTAGTTTTGTTGGACCATAGCTGCCACAGAGTGGAGGTAAGAATGAGAGAAAACAAAAGATGTTACAGCATGAGGTGCCATTACTTAAAGAAGAGTCTGTTATGATCATGTGCATCGGTCATACACATCGCGTGTAGCGCTTCGCACTGACGCAGTCAACCGTACATGATCAAGTCCGTCATCGATGCGACGCACCGATGATATGGATCATGTAATCTACTTCCATGATACTCATCCACCTATCCTCCTTATCCTGTCGCCCCTCCTTTGGACGGGCTATACTTACACCATACCGCCTTCCTCTCCCCATTAGTCCACTGTCTTCCTATCCGCACTCGTTATCTCTACTTCCGATTCATCGTAACTACCTTAGGATATTCTGTAGCAATACCGGAGATAGCGAACTTAGCATATAAGACTTGTGGTTGTAGGTAGAAGCCTTAGTTTTAATATTGAATTGGTACGACTCCCAATATCAATCTACACTTGCACTCTATCACTCTTATACCTCATTTGACACCGTTGACCTTCAGTCGATACTATCTCAATCTCGAACGAACTCAACACGGACCGCGCGGCGTAGCGAGGATACTGTCAATAACGGTATCAAAGGTCCACTTGATCCGCATGCTCCTAACAGAGTCCCACAGTAAAATCATAGAACAGGGAAGTTTGTTCATGCGTGCAATGGAGTGAATTGAAAGATGAAACTTTGTAAGTACAAACAAAACTACAATAGGGAAGACTGTCTACCAGGGAAGCAAACAGACTGTTATGACTGTGCGGCCGGGATGGTATAGCTCCGCAGAGGTTGCCGCGGAGAAAGGGAATCACATGGGTTTTCAACCTAGTATGATCCTAAGGGGTCATTGGATGTTGACACTACTATTAATAGCATCCTCAACACTATGCTGTCCAATAGGAAAGTGAGGTGAGGGAAGTCTTGATTCTGATTGCGGGTGATATCTGTGATCGTACTGAGAGCAATGAGAGAAGGATTGAGTGTGTGTTAGGAGCGTGCGGATCGGGTGGACCTTTGATACCATTATCAACAGTATCCTTGCTACTGTTACGATCATGCTAGCTCAGGTATGAGTCCTGCATCTTCGCTATCATCTCGCATCCCTTCGCCGATGCTTTCGCTACTTCGCTACTTCGTATCTTCGCATCGCACCTTCGCATCTTCGCATCTTCGTATCATCGGATCATCTTATCCGTTATCTATCATCTGACACTTGTTCCATATGGTTTATTGTCTTTTCTACTGAATAGAATAATTACTATAAGTACTGTAGCCCACTGTACTTGCCTCCTTAGTTTCGAAATCAACATAGATTGTCTATCTCCTATCCTGCACACTCTGAGACTTAGTTCAAAGTCTTCAAGCCATCTTCATCGCTGTGCTACACGTCGCCGAGACTTTAGTCATCGCTATCGCGTTGCACGTCTCGCGTCGTCTTGTTCATTCTCGTATTATCTCCGCTAGCACTCCGAGGACTGAAAGGAGCAAGGGTGTTGCTAATAGCTTCGCCGAGTCCTATCCCGTTCATTAGGAGATCAAGCAAGTACCTGAGGGTACCTTGCACGATCTTAACAGTATTTCGAAACTCTTCTTGTATCCTTTCGCACTTAAAACTCGTACTGATTCGTTTCCCTTATGTCCCAAACCAATCCAGGCCCTGAATCGTCGCGCCCTGTAGGACGTCAGCGCTCAGCGACGGTTGAGTCTAGTGCTCCTGGCATAACCGATGTCGCTACTCCGAACCCTTCATATCAACTGCTCAAGCATTATCTCCATTTAACCGCACTCGCTTCGCACGTATTCAGAACTACGAGACGCGTGATCGGCGTCGAACAAACGCTGGGTTTTCTACCGTTCGTTTGAGCGATGCTAACATTACCGCTGTTCGTAGCACACCCATTCCCGAAGAGCCCCATGTCTCGCCTTCGATGGCGTCTCTTCGCCGAATGTACCAACCCCCCGATACCGGTCCTCGCACTCGTGCGCCCTCTGTCGCATCAGAGTCCGAAGCTCATTCATCAGTTCCCGATGGTGAAGAATCCGCACACGAGGATTTCCAAGACCCAGAGGTCCCTGACCTCCCACCTGATCAAGAGCTTAACCCGATACCTCCACGCGCGCCTGGAGGTGATGGAGGGAGGAGGAGGCGGAGGAGGCGGAGGTGGTGGTGGAGGTGGTGGCGGCGATGGCGGCGGTATACCTCATGCGCCCGCGCTAACCCACCTACCGATAATGCAATACCCGAGGGAGAAACCCTCGCTCTTTCAATGCTTCATTCGCTGATCACTTCTCTAAATGGCATCCAGATGTCTATAGCTAGGCCTGCCGTCAGCGAAGGTGGAACGTCCAAGGCGAAACTTCGCGATCCTGACGCTTTTGACGGTTCTGATCCCCGTAAACTCCAATCCTTCCTTGTCGACCTCACCCTCATTTTCGCCGACCGCCCGCGATACTTCACCGATGAACGTAAAGTGTCCTACGCACTTTCGTATCTTCGCGGATCGGCGAAGGAGTGGTTCGAGCCAGACCTCTTGTATCCTGACCCGATAAATCCGCCAGCATGGATGTCTAGTTTTGAGTACCTTGTTCAGGAACTCACGGACAATTTCGGAGTCTATGACATGGAAGGAGAAGCAGAGGATAAGCTGGGAAACCTACGAATGAAGGGATCGGACAACGTAAGGAAGTACATGATTCGCTTCAACTCGCTGGCCAATGCGACATCTTGGGATGCAGTCGCGCTCGCGTGGGCATTCAAGCGCGGCTTAGCTACGCGGATCAAAGACGATCTCGCCCGACTCCCGACGGAACCATTGACGCTCGTAGAGCTTCGCCGAGAGGCGCAACGCTCGGACGCGAGGTACTGGAAGCGGGAGGAAGAGAAGCGTCGCGAGTCAGCCCGCGCTGGGACTACGGCTACGCAACAAACTGGTACAGGAAAGGCCTCGGGAAAAGCAGCGACAGTACCGTCGGCTAACCCGCCAAAACCTGCGCCCACTGATAACTCCAAAGGCAAGAAATCTAATGGGAATCAGAAGGGTAAAGGCAAGAAGCCGAACCTTACTGGTAAGTTGACCGATAGCGGACGCCTAACTCCAGCAGAACTGCAACACCGCAAGGATAATAACCTTTGCCTCTTCTGCGGTCTCGCCGGGCACCGTATCGCCGAATGCCGCAAACGTCTCGCCTCTGAGTCAACCCGTGCTATGGCTAGTACTACCGATTCCGCTGCAGTCGCCTCGACTTCGCAGCCGGAAAAATAGCCAGCAACTTCAGTTCCTGTGCACAAGACTGGAGTTGCGTTGACCGGGATTGTGCTACCACTCAGGAAGTAATCTGCAACGCATCCGCTCTTTCGTATACCAATTCGCTTCGTCTCTTTCTTACTACTGAATTTGTACCAACAGACACTTTCGATACTACTACCATTTCGCTTCTCAAATTTCTCGCTCTTCTCGATTCTGGCTCCACGAACGATTTTATTGATAGCGCGTATGTAGAACAGAACAATATACCTACGACGCCGATTTCGCCGATAAATTTACGATTATTTGATGGTTCGCTTGCTGCGTCGCCGATCACAGAGATCGCCTCGCTACCTGTTCGCTTTCCTACCGGGGAACTTCTTGACTTGGACTTTTATGTCACACCCTTGGATTCGTCTTGTAAAGCAGTTTTAGGATACAGTTTTCTTCGCCGCTACAACCCGTTGGTTGATTGGCAACATACTACTATTTCTTTCCAAAATGCTACTAACAATTCTTTTCCTCAGACGTCTTCCTTTGCCGCTATGGTTTCGCCATCCCAAAGGACATCTCTCGCTCATGTGGATCACCCACTTTCATCTTCACCGCCCCCGCGGAATTCGTCGGCACCCTCGCCGAAACCCCCGAAAAAGCGCAACAAACCTTCGTACCCCTTCGAACCTATCTATACATATCCCTCTGTCACTCAGATGGGGTCACAACTCGTAAACAACAAAGCAGTCGACATTAGGCTGCTCGGTGCTCGTGCCTTTCAACGCGTTTGTAAGGAAGCTAGACGTGAACCAGTAATGTTCTACGCTACCCAATCCACCTTCCATACTACACCGCCTACTTCATCGCCCGCTCTCGCGGCGGTCAGCACTGAGGATTTGTCTATTCCGCCAGAATACGCGGAATTCGCCGATATTTTCGACAAGATGAAGGCCGACACACTACCTGAACATCGCGACTTCGATATCAAGATCGACCTTGAGGAAGGTAAATCGCCGCCTCTCTCGCGCATTTACCCCCTCTCGCCTAAAGAACAAGAGGCACTCCGCGAATGGCTGGACGAAAACATCGCCAATGGATTCGTTTCGCCGTCAACTTCGCCACACGGCGCTCCCATCCTTTTTGTCCCAAAGAAGGACGGTTCTCTTCGCCTGTGTGTAGACTTTCGCGGACTCAATGCCATTACCAAGAAGGACAGGTATCCTTTACCCCTTTTATCCGATTTACTTGACGCACCAGGCAAAGCAAAAATATACACCAAAATCGATCTTCAACATGCTTTCCATCTCGTACGCGTCGCTGCCGGTGATGAATGGAAAACGACTTTCCGTACTCGCTACGGTTCTTTTGAATGGAATGTTATGCCCTTCGGACTAACGAATGCACCCGCAGTGTTTCAGCGGTTTGTCAATACGGTCTTCGCCGATCTTCTTGATCGTTTCGTCATTGTTTATATGGACGATTTGTTGATCTATTCCGATAATCTAGAACAACACCGCGAACATGTCCGCGAAGTGCTTCGCCGACTTCGCGAGCACAAGCTCTATGCTTCAGCGAAGAAGAGTGAATGGCATAAAGACACGGTAGAGTACCTCGGCTACATCCTGTCGCCGGAGGGTCTCCGAATGGCCGACGACAAGGTCCAGACTATTCGCGAGTGGCCGACGCCTCGCAAAGTGAAAGACGTTCAGTCTTTCCTCGGCTTCGCCAATTTCTATCGCCGTTTCATTTACAATTATTCTGATATCGTCGTTCCCCTCACACGACTCACGCGCAAGGACACTCCCTGGCTTTGGTCGTCGTTACAACAGTCTGCCTTCGATTTACTTAAAGATGCTTTTACTCACGCTCCCGTTCTCGCGCATTGGGAGCCTAATAGGCCTCTCATTGTGGAAACAGATGCCTCTGATTACGCGATCGCCGCTATACTTTCTATCGTCACTGCCGACAACGAGATACATCCCGTCGCGTTTCTCTCGCGAACGCTACAGGCCGCCGAACTTAACTACGACACACACGATAAAGAGCTTCTCGCCATCTTTGAAGCCTTTAAAGCATGGCGCCATTACTTGGAAGGCTCTGGCGACCCAATCGACGTTGTTACCGATCACAAGAACTTGGAGTATTTCTCGACAACGAAAATTCTAACTCGCCGACAGGTTCGCTGGTCGGAGTTTCTCCACCAATTCAACATGGTTATTCGCTTTCGCCCGGGAAAGCTCGGTGGTAAACCAGATGCTATGACTAGACGATGGGACGTCTACCCTAAAGAGGGGGATAGCAGCTACGCCAAGGTCAATCCGCAAAATTTTAGACCCATCTTTACTGAAGAACAATTGACCTCTTCGCTTCGCGCGACCTTTTTACAAGGACCAGTTCTCAGAGCGTCGGTTATCATGGATGTTGACTCGCTTCACAAGTCCATCCGTGAAAGCTATCACCACGACGCCGAGGCTGCTAGAGGTTTAGATTTTGCCGCCGATGCTCAGCACCCTCGCTGGACGCTCGCCGATGATGGTCTACTTCGCCTCGACAACCGCATCTATGTTCCCAATCATTCCGATCTCCGCGTTCAAGTACTTCGCAATCACCACGATCATATTCTTGCAGGACACTATGGCATAAACCGCACACTCGCGTCGGTTCGCCGAGAGTATACTTGGCCGAAAGTTCGTGAATTCGTACGTGATTATATTTCTTCATGCACCGTTTGCGGTCGCAACAAACCTCGCCGACATCGCCCGTACGGTTTCCTTAAACCCCTTCCCGTTCCTGTCCGCCCATGGGATTCCATCTCTATGGATTTCATTGAGCAACTTCCTGACTCGAACGGCTACACCGCGATTCTCGTCGTCGTTGATCGCGCATCGAAACAAGCCATTTTCGTTCCGACCTACGATACAATCACTTCCGAACAGCTCGCCGAACTTTTCGTCATTCATGTCTTCTCCAAACACGGTGTTCCTAGCCACGTTACTTCCGATCGCGGTTCTGAGTTCGTCTCAGCCTTTTTCCAGGCTATTGGTAAAGCCTTGGAGATGGAATTACATTTTACCTCTGGTTATCATCCTGAAGCTGATGGTCAGACAGAGCGCGCTAATCAAACTTTAGAGCAGTACATTCGCATTTACTGCTCGTACCAGCAAGACGACTGGTCGCGCCTCCTGCCTATCGCCGAGTTCGCCTACAACAATGCGCCGAACGCTTCCACAGGTATTACTCCATTCTTCGCTAATAAAGGTTATCATCCGAATATCACCGTTCATCCCGAGTACAAACTCGCTTCCGATACTGCTCGCGATTTCGTCGTTGATCTAGATGAACTCCATTCAATCCTTAAAGACGAAATGGCTCTCGCCCAGTCTCGCTATAAGGAGCAGGCTGATCGGAAACGCATTGCGCAACCCATCACTCCTGTCGGTTCTAAGGTATACGTTCTCGCCGAACATATTCGTTCCACTCGCCCCGCGCCGAAGTTCGCCGAGAAGTATCTGGGTCCTTTCACTGTTCTTGAACAAGTCGGTTCATTATCGTTCAAGCTTTCTCTCCCTGACTATATGAGTCGCATCCATCCGGTATTCCATGTATCTCAACTCGAACCCTACACTGAAAACATTATCCCCAATAGAGTCCAATCTCCGCCTCCGCCGATTGAAGTCGACGGCGAACCAGAATACGAGATCGCCGAAATACTCGACTCCAAGATTGATCGTCGCCGAAAGGCTTGTCCATTGCTCTACTATGTTCGGTGGAATGGTTACGAAGGTACCGCCGATGAATTCTCATGGGTTTTAGCTTCGGAAATCACAACCGACGAATCTTCACCTGAACCCGACGCGCTCCTCGCGTTCCACGAAAGGTATCCTACCAAGCCAGGTCCACTAGCGAAAGTGCTCGCTAGCGTGTAAGATCGTTTCGCCTCTTGCTTCCTCTTCGCTTCATAGTTTGTTACTTAATTTCGCCTTTCTTTTCGCTTTTCTCTACTCTTCGTTCGCGCTCTTCGCGGAAAACAACAAAATGATAGTTTTTTGATTGTTGTTTTCCCTCCTATTGTTTGTTCTTACAATTCACAAAATAATTCAAGAAAAATTTTATATTTCTAAGTCCAAAAAACAAATTATAGCTACAAATTTTTATTTACAAGTTTAATTAGCGATCTAATCGCTATTTTGTTCTTCGTCGCTACTTTCGCCTTTCTCTTCGCCCCTCGATCCAGATGGCCCGGCAACGTTTGTGAAGACGGGATAGCGACCCATTGCCATGTTCTCGAGAATCGAGAGCATTCGCCTCTCGTTTTCCCTCGCCACGGTCTCCATTGTCCCTACCCTCGTACGCAACTCACCTAACTCAGAGCGAAGCAAGAGAACCTCTTGCTCTAATCTCTCCTCCCTTCGCCGACTACTTCCCCGCCTCGTCAATCTCGTTACACCCTCTTCTTCGCTTTCGTCGCCTTCGCCCTCGTTCTCGACGATCCTTGTTGCCGTCCTCACTTTCTTCTGAGTCCGACTCCCCTTGCCAGACCTTTCGGTATCATGGCACTTCTCGTGGCGACGAATGCAACGAGTACAGCGGGTAGACTTATCGTCGCGAAGCTCGCACGTTTCGTCTACCCACCTACAATTCGCGCAAGGGGGTGAACGGAGGGTTGAGCGGGAAATAGTGGGATTGGAGGGTATGGGCGGAGTGAATGGATTTGTAATTGGCGTCGGGGATTCGGGCTCTCGCCAATGGTCTTCCGCGAAGTCTTCGCGACGTGCGAGACCTTCAGAAGCTTCAGGCTGCTGAATGAGAAAGGATCAGAATGCGTTTGCGAAGAACCTATCGAAAACGCACCTTCGATGCCCCGTCGTCGACGACTTCACTTCGCGCTCGTTCCTTCCCTCGACGAGCTTCCTCCCGCCTCGCTCCCCCATCGTCGTCTTCCTCGTCATCGTCGTCAACCTTGATGTTCTTCTTCTTCCCCTCTGCCCTTGCAGTCTTCTGCCTCGCTATCTTCTCCAGAAGTCTGCGTCGAGACGCGCCTCTGTCGTTTGCAGTCGTCGTATGACGTCGTCCGGATTGCGTCTTGCGATGCAAGAGCATTTTGCGTTGTGGCTTCGCCGATGAAGGGCGGGCAGGGGAAGCTTGGGTCGTGTTAGCAGGAGGAGAGGATGGAGCGGACATGTTGGACGTTCAAGTTGAAGTTGAAAATTTAGTCGCCGAGTCCTTATATGCTCGCGCTTCTTTTTAGCGCCCGTTCGGATCTTGCCGAGATCTCGGACTTCTCCGCTTTTTTCGATTCCGCGGACTTAACGTTTTTATTTTGTTTGAAGCCCACTAGACGCATTTGAGGGCAAATGCGTAAGAGGGGGATACTGTTACGATCATGCTAGCTCAGGTATGAGTCCTGCATCTTCGCTATCATCTCGCATCCCTTCGCCGATGCTTTCGCTACTTCGCTACTTCGTATCTTCGCATCGCACCTTCGCATCTTCGCATCTTCGTATCATCGGATCATCTTATCCGTTATCTATCATCTGACACTTGTTCCATATGGTTTATTGTCTTTTCTACTGAATAGAATAATTACTATAAGTACTGTAGCCCACTGTACTTGCCTCCTTAGTTTCGAAATCAACATAGATTGTCTATCTCCTATCCTGCACACTCTGAGACTTAGTTCAAAGTCTTCAAGCCATCTTCATCGCTGTGCTACACGTCGCCGAGACTTTAGTCATCGCTATCGCGTTGCACGTCTCGCGTCGTCTTGTTCATTCTCGTATTATCTCCGCTAGCACTCCGAGGACTGAAAGGAGCAAGGGTGTTGCTAATAGCTTCGCCGAGTCCTATCCCGTTCATTAGGAGATCAAGCAAGTACCTGAGGGTACCTTGCACGATCTTAACAGCTACGCCATATGGTCCGTGTTGAGTTTGTCCAAGATCAAGATAGTATCGACTGAAGATTGACGGGGTCGAACGAGATTGAAGAGTAATAGAGAGCAAGTGGAGTATGATATTTGGGGTCGTACCAATTCGATATTAAAGCTAAGGCTTCTACCTATGACTGCAAGTCTTATATGCTAAGTCCGCTATCTCCAGTATCGCTACAGAATATCCTAAAATAGTTACGAATAGAGATAACCAGTGCAGACAGGAAGACAGTGGACTAATGGGGAGAGGAAGGTGGTATGGTGTATAGCCCGTCCGAATGAGGAGCAATGGGTTAAGGAGGATAGATGGATAAGTATCATGGAAGTAGATTACCTGATCCATATCATCGGTGCGTCGCATTGATGATGGACTTGATCATGTACAGTTGACTGTGTCGGTGCAGAGTGCTACGTGCAAAGTATATGACCAGTGCGCATGATCGTAACAGTGTGGATATCTATTGAGTAGACTACCACTATGTTATGATCATGCGCATCGACTGCATCAGACCAACCCCACTATTGATCCAGCTCCGCATACTGCTGCAATTGTGCGCATCGATCAAACTATCAATCCGGCTCACCAACCCGACTCGTAACAAGTCTGTCATCGATGCAACACATTGATGATATTGATCAAGGTGAATTGGTTCCGCAACTCTTATCTGCCCCTATCCTATATCCCATTGCTATCCCTTCAGATGGGCTATACACATAGACCACTGCCGTTACCTTATTAGTTAGTCTTCTTCCTATCTGCACTCACTATCTTTACTCCTGTACACCACAACTACTTTAGGATATCTCGCAGCAACATTGGAGATAGCATACGTAGTATAAAGGACCTGTGGACGTAGGTAGAGCCCTTAGCTTTAATATCAACCTGGTACAACCCTCCCTTAGTTCTAATATCAACTTGGTTTGACTTCATTCCCCTATACACTAATATCACTGTATGACTTGATTCAACTCGGATATAATCCTATCGAATCTGTACGGCCCTAATATCATACTCAACTTATTCTCTATCTCTTCAACCTTGTCTGACTCTGTCGATCTTCAGCCGACATGACCTCAATCTCGAACGAGCTCAACACAGACCGCGCAGCATAGCAAGGATATTGTCAATAGCAGTATCAAAGGTCCACTCGACTTGCACGCTCCTAACACTTCCGTACCATCTGGTCCATCCAATTCTTGATTGTTCCCATGGAACATCGATTGTATTTTGAACCATCCAGACCATTCATGGGCAACATCAGCCACTTCATCCCCTCCTTGGAAGCACGGCCCTAACATTCACCTTGATCAATAGCATTGAAGTGTCACATTGATGATGGACTTGTTGTGAGTCGGATTGGTGAGTCAGATTGATAGTCCGATTGATACGCACAATTGCAGCAGCATGCAGAGTTGGATTATTAGTGGAATCGGTCCAATGCAGTCAATGTGCATGATTGCAACAAGACCAAGGAGCAATTGGCCAGTTCAATTGTAACAGAAGATGATAACAAAGAACTAAAACCTTGACACTACTTTTGGTAGTGCCCCCACTTTGTTGTATGGTTCAGTGAATGTTCAGAGTGACAAGAAAGAAGACAATGATGTCCGGATGACATTTGGTTATAGTGTGAATGTTAACAATTAGAGAATAGAGTTCTGGACGGGCAACAATCTAAGTTGATATTGAAACTGAAGAACTATGTACAAGATACTACAGCTTATATACCTGTATTCCTAATTGTTAAATCTATAACAATAAGAGCTGTAAGTAAAAGACAATAACTAATATAGTTTGGTGACATCAATATGATTAAAAGACAATAATGTGGGAATACTTGACATTCAAGAATTGGATGCTTCGTACAACATTAAGAACTAATCGAAGTAAGAAGAAAATATAAAGTAACAAGTCAATGTCTGAAGCCGGAAGCTTCATATGGAGGTCCGGAGGCATACCTGTAACCCTAATTGTTAAATCTATAACAATGAAAGCCATAAGTAAAACAATAAGTATTGTAATTTGTTCCCACTAATATAATAGAAAGATAATAAAGCAGGAAATACTTGGCATCCAATAACTGGATGCTTTGCATGACTCAATTGAAGTCAGAAGAAAGTAATGACTATGAAGTCAGCCCAAAGTCAGAAGCATTGTATGGAGGTCCGGAAGCATACCTGTAACAGTATCCACCTGTTAGGCTTTCACCCTTGAAAGCCTCGTATGAAGTACATAAGAATAGATCTGATCAACAGATGGAAAGATTGATTGAAAATTTTTCAAAGAAAAAGAAATTTTTTGCAAAGTGATTGATCATCAACATAATTGATGGCAGGGTATATGAACCAGCTACAAGCTCTTTGTCCTTCATGTTGCCCTCCTATCTTCTCTCTTTCTCTTTTCTTCATCTTTGACTTTCTGGACAAGCCTCAGAACCTTTGGACTAGGAAGAAGAAGCGAAGTTCAGATATGGAACCAAAATTGTGCTGGATAAGAGTCTTTGGGTAATATTTGCTAGATGAAGAAACCACTCAAAGTAGGGAGCAGGGGAAGAGGTCAAGGACATTCAGCATGTATTCATTCACTATTCTTTTCAATCTTTCATCTTCCTTTCAGCTATTCTTTCTCTTGGTCACTCGAACTTTGAACCCCAAGTTTTTCAAATTCAACCATTATCTGCATTCCTTTGACAATCAATTACATGGCATGACAGATACCTTGGCTCACACCTCATTCAAGACAAAGAGCTTGGGACCCTCTTTTATCGTTGCTGATGGCGGTAGGTGGTTTATCTGAGTTGTCATCTTGTGTGACGCCCAGGTTGTCCTTAGTGCTGAGTTTCATGAATCAAGGTTGATCTTTGTACTTCATTATTTGTTCCTTTGTATCTTTCACAGGAGCTCAATCATAGTGATATATATTGTAGTCAGGTGGCACAAGAGCATGCGTGGCAGCCTTATTGTTTCATATTTGTATCCTCACCAACAAAAGGAGTTTTTTTTTTTTTGCTCCTCCCTCTCTTTCTCTCACTTAAGTCTTAGCACCAATCTGAGTTTCTTATTTGTTAGAGGTTAGCAAAACTACTGAGAAGTTACAAAAGTCTACTTGAAGTATTGTGAAGACCCAACTGGATCCTTGCAGGTCTATACACAGACCAGTTTATCTTACTTCAATGGAACCTCACCAGCACGGTCTTAACATTATCTCTGATCTTGTCTATTCTCCTCAATAGCTAGACAAGTTATCCTCCTCACTATATCATACCTTTTGATCATTCTTGTTGTGTGACACCTGGTCTCATTTGTGAGCTAGCAAGTTGCTGACAGTATATCATACAAAGTCAGAGTGCACATAGCATAGCAAATGATGAAGGTGAAGAGGCTGGAGCTTTAGTAGTTTGCATGGTCATAACACATTCCCATCCTTCCACAGATCAACACAGACCAGAGGGAGAGGGTCAAATATCACCACAAATGCACAAACCCTCATTGCTCTCTCAACCTCAGTTGGAAATACAAAGGTCTAAGTGGCAAAATGGATAGCACCAAAATTCACGATAAAATACCAGCAATATGAGGGATGAGCATCGCGAAGAGATTGGAAGTACAGGGTTTCAACTTTGGTTTGTTTCAGTATCAAGAAGATGTTGGTTGGCAGACTGCAAATCAATGGAGTTTGAGTAGAATCAATGCACCTCCAGGAGGGGGCCTCAGGAGAAGAGTAATGGAAATGAATCTTTCTAAGTGATGTGCCTCTCTGAACCCAAGAATTTCCCACAAGCCTACACCGAGAGAGATATATGCGTGGGGTCAGATACAGATAGAAAATGAAAGGTCACGGTGAATTTTAAAAAACTTCAAAGACAGGTTGAATTTGCACGATCCGCTCCCATACAAGTCTCTTAAATTCCTACAGGCAAAATCCCAGGGGAAATTTTGCGAAAAAAGAAGGCCTTATGCGCAGTGAGAAATGTGAGCGCTAGGGGCGGGACAAAGAGGCAGAATCCTTGCAGAATATACAATCAAGGAGGCCAGATCATATGCAGTAGAGCACTAGATCCTGACTTCTCCAACGAGATAGAGCTTGAGGTATCATTGGTATGGGTATGCAGCAATTAAACCTTGAAAGTGAATAGTCCCTCCTTGAACTACGAGCCTACGGAGATTCTGAAAGTTAATGATGGGAAGGCTTATGAATCAACTCCCCATTCACCAAAGGAGCTACAACTTGTTAAGATGCTCTTGAAGGCATTGATTGCATCCGCCTGGTCAAGTGGAGTTTCAACGAGGGAGATGCCCAACGGAGATTGGTGATCTTATCTTATCAGTCAAAACTGCGTTTGCCTTCAGAAGTGACCATTCTCTACCCTCATTCTTCCTGCTGTCCCACACATTACCCAATTTACGGGATACACCTATGTCTGTCCATGCACATTGCGCAGATAACCCATCGACTCTGAAGCCTCACCGATGATCTTATAAGATGACACAGCCTTCTCAACTGCACCACACGACACACCGGCAAACGATAACGCAAAAAGAGTACCATATGAGTAACTTGTACATATATAACGCTTTTCCCTTTATCTCATCAGCGGTTCCCTCTGTAAAATCGTCTCTGGTAGAGATTTTTTTGGCTCTCTGGAAGAGCCATTCTTCGCTCTAATTATTGCCATTGCCATTATGGTTAAATTGATCTCTCCGGTGCGTCTTGAGTATTTTCACTGTGAGCTATATATTGATTTCACTCATCGTAGCTCGTCGGGTTCTATATCCTTCTCGCAACTTCGAAGTGCATTGCGTTGCCCTTCCTCAGTGATACAGCAGAAGCTTCTTCGACCCATCAATCAGCACCTGTTCACGGCATCTTCGCATATGATGAACAACCTCAAAACTCTGGGAGGGTGGCAGGGTTTCATCGAGATCTGTCGAGTTCTACCCAAGAGGTGCAAAGACAATGCGCACCGCTGGAAAGCAAGTTGGTCAAGAAACGTGCGTAGTTTGTTTGAATTCTCCACACGAAATCTTGATCCTATGTGTATCCCACTGTAGTTGGAGGCTGGAAAGCGATGAACAACTATGCGGACGAAAACTGGAGCAAGAAGGATCGTAATGTTGTGACGAATGATAAACATGTGCGCAATTCTTGCTCGTTCGTCGACGTTGACTCATCCTTTCATTTCCATTCGATTGTAGTATCCCGAAGTTATTGCAGAATTCTGCGCTGCTGATGAACCAGTCCAGATATCTTATGAAGGTATCTCTTCCATTCTCACCCCTTGCGTGACTAGGTCATTGACTTTCCGACTCACGTTTCCTAAACTCAGGACAGCCAGACTGTATTACCAACAATGCAACTACTGCTGGAGTGTTTAGCGGCACAAGTGGACTGGTTTCCGTTGCTGTCATGCAGGGTTATAGTGCTAGTACAACATTCACAATCAGTTGTGAGTATAATAAAATTCAACAGTCCGTCAGCACCAACGTAATTCTTAGCAACCGCAACGCTCGGTCTCAGCACAAGCTATATGACCATGATGAACTTTCCAGATATCACGGGTTTGATGCAGCAGTTTAGTACCTCTGCGACGATCAGTAACACTGCGTCAAAATCGTAAGGAAATTCTCTGATTTTGCCTTGAAAAATTCAACTTACCGTCCTCTTCGTGTAGTTTCATGGTCACCCAGAATGAGATGGTTACAACTACTATGCTCATGACCGCTGTAGAGGGAGAGACTTGTGACGCAACTGTGCGTCTATCTATTCCATGTTATCGAATTGTACCTCAATCTTCGATTTCTTATAGATTTCTGTCAGTACATGCACTATCCAAGCAACCGGAAAACTCTGGCTGAGTGTCACCGAAAACAGTACCGCCTGGTTTGAATACAAGGATAAAGTGGTACCTCATACCCGACCTAAAGACGATAACTCGGCTCATTACAAATGCAAGTGTTCTTCTACTCGCTCGTTGTACTGTTTGTTCATTCCAGCGGGCTCGCTTTTAGTCAAGTATGATTTCAAAAACTTGGATGTTGCTGATCGTTCAGGCTTTATAAAGTTCGGAGGGCCTGTGAAGGTCCAAACCCGTTCGGCGTATGCAGGAACATGTCGAAACATTACCCTAGCTAGATGATCGTGTATTTCCGATTTCATTGTACGTATGTTCGTCCATACGTCTCGGCTCGAAGCTCTAGTAGAACCTTGGTATGCATTCCGCTTGTATCGTCATTATATCTACCGGATTCTACTCGGTTTCTCATCGATATAAATTAGACAAAGGTCTTTGAGGGCCTTTTGGCCATTACCAATCTTGCCAGCTCGTAGCGACTTTGATGCCGCCCATCGTGATTAAGTTACTTCCTTGTTTGCCTAATCACAATCAGCTAACTGTCGGCACAAGTACTTTTCTCACTTGCTGAGAGGCTAGATTGCAGTGGTATCTCTTCAAGATACTGATACGGCGTCAAGGACACACTGTAATTTGCCCATAGCACCTTAATGATGACCTACAGTCCAATGTGTCAGCTCACTGAGTGTAACGGAACTTCGACCAACTATTCTCATAGATATCCTTCGTCGACATCCGCTCATTTGCCTCATAGTACTGAAAGATCCAGTAATATACCGAGTCTTCGTCACGACATATGCCTCACGATCAGCCTTCACATAGTACCAACAGCAGCAGCGATGGAATTCTCACCCGAGCAGTGCCAATCGATTCGATGCAGTCTCGCCCCACCGTGACCCACTCGACCAGCCTATTTCCTGTTCATTTTCATCATTTTCATCATTTTCATCCCTTGTTATACCTAACATCGTATCTTAAAATGACACAGTTGTACAGTCGAACACTATCTTGGTTGTCCAACTTGTACTTGGAGTTTTGCCAACAGCGACACATTCACCAATGCCGAACCTTCCCATAGAGGCGAACCCTGCGAGGTGTCTACTTCAACAATAACTAACATCGTCTTTCGAAAGTTCATAATGTTGTTCTTCCTGGAGAAGTGACATCCTTTGAAGGCATCCACCTGGAACCCGCATATATTTGTGGAAGTTGGTTGCTTGTCTTCAACGCACGCCGAGAATCTCAGAGGAATTGCGCTCTTATTGCTACTTTTGCCCTCCTGAACTTTGCTGCACTATTGAGCGAAATCGCTAATGAGGTTTACTTCAACTTCATTCCCGCACGGTTAAGTTGATCCCAATTGTCATTGCACTGAGTGAATGGCTTCCTAGCTCATTTAAAGCTGTCGAAAGGGCGAATCTCGTTCCACATACCTGAAACTTTAACTGACTTGAATACAGCAGTACATCAGACAAGCAGCATAGGTAGACGCACTGATGGTCTTCAATATCTCTGTGACGCCGTACCATCCATATCATGATGGAATGCACAGCACTGAAGCGGCATAACCATTGCCGTAGCATGTACGCCCTTTCGTTTGGAAGACAGAAGTCCATGTCCATGTCACCCTTGCAAACTACCACGACAGCCGTGATGCGCATTGCGATCCTTGGCCACCGGGCATACTAATAAGTTCGCCGCTGTAGGCTGTTAGCCTAGCTTGCATTGGACCAGCTTTAGACCCTTGTTCCGAGTCCTATCAGTCCTTCACACATTCAACTTGGTAATGGACTTTTGCTTCGCCGAATACAGTCACCAGGCTTCTTTCGACAAAATCGCGTCATCTGGCATCACATTTTCGGTGCACTTCAAAAGGACAGACCCATTCTTCCAGCCAAACACCACAGAACGATAAACGATGTCTACCGCCAACTTCCAAACCATACCAACTCTTGACTATTCCCTCACTGCTGATCCAGACTCAAAGGCTCAATTCATTTCTCAACTCCGTTCGGTGATCATCAACGTCGGATTTCTCTACCTCTCTAACACGCCTGTGGATAGAGACCTCATCTCGAAACTCAAGCATGAATGTATCCCTCGTTTATTTGGTCTCCCGCAAGAGGAAAAGGATCGGATGAAGATGGCAAACTCCCCTCATTTTCTAGGGTACTCAAGGATGGGGATGGAACTAACGAAAGGGGAAGTCGATTGGAGGGAACAGTTTGATTTTGGGACGGGTTGCGAAGAAGAGAGGTTGCTGAAAAACGGGGATCCGCAGTATTGGAATGTGTATGGTCCATCGCAGGTTTGTCTTGCCCGAACGAAATTTCATACACTGAACTCACTTCCTATCATTCAGTATCCAAACGAAGAACAACTTCCGGGATTTAAGGCACTGTTTGAGACGTACCTCGCTCAAGTATCAACCCTTGCTTCCGATTTTCTACGACTCGTCTCGGAGGCACTCGGGCTACCTCCCGATACTCTAGACCAGTTTTACAAGACTGAAAATCGCATGCATCTCAGTAAGATTGTCAAGTATCCTGTACAACGAGAGTCTCGTCAGGGAGTAGGGGCACATTATGATGGGGCTATGCTCACTTTTGTAGGTGTTTCGTGTCATTTGAACTTCGTCAGAGAATTGTTCAAGAGACAATATATAGCTTCTTCAAGCATCGGAAGAGCATCGTGGATTACAAGCCCAGAATCTTCGCGGAGAATGGATTGATGTGCCCCCGAAACCTGATACATTTGTGGTAGGTGTTTTCATGCACCCTCGATATTTCAGATACACGTTTCTCATTGAATTATCACCTAGATCAATTTCGGACGATGTAGGACCAATTGTCATGCATTGCAACCGAACCCCTAATTCAACTATACTCCATATTTACAGCTCTCGAGTTTGTTACCCAAGGCGTCGTTCGAGCGACCTCACACCGAGTTCTAGCACCTCCGCTAGATTCCCAGACACCGCGTTACTCTGTCCCGTTCTTCTATAGCGGTATGGATTTGGAGGTTCGAGTTGATGAAAGCGTTTTGAAGAGTGTGCTCCTTCCCCAATCTCTCAAATATCTTCTGAACATCTGTCTTAGTGCCCCCGGAAATCCTCAAACTTCGAGACCAGAGAGGTGTACTTCCGGAAACCGAATGTCAGTTTAAATTTTCCGTCTTTCATCTCTCTCGTTCAACTCATAGTCCTTGCTGTGTAAACTACATTAGCTATCAACTATTCAGAATACGCACATGACGTTGCGGGGAAAGTATACCTAGTAGGCAGAGCAAAGTCAGCCATCATTTTCGCTTGATTCGATTTCGTCCTGGGGGACTGACGGTTTTTTCTCTCTGCTAGAAGCCATCCGGACGTGGCTGAACGTCATTATCCTGACGTTTTTAAACAGCTATTTCCGAACGGAATGCCTTTACATGGCATAGCATATTGAAACTGGCGACTGAGATGGGTCGATACCTGCAGTATTGAGCTTTGGTTCGGCTCAATAATCTTGTTCAGCAGAGAAGTGAGGTATTATCCAGGATTGTTCGTAGTGTAATGTAACACTGTCACCACTTCCGAGTCAAGCTGAAATCTTGGAATGAACTGACTAGAGTGTGACTGCCAGTTACAAACGAGTTTACTCTTTTTTTTGTGAACTACAGACGGCCAGCCAGGCTAACTGCCAGTGTTCATGATAATTCGGTCACGTGCAGCCCAAAACGATCATGGACTCGTGCTCTCATAGAAACTTTCTACAAAAGAGTGCAACTTCTAAGCACAATAATTGCATTTTTATGGTGTGAACGCCCAAAGACATGAATGTGAAATTATCGTAAGATATTCGATCTAGCGGATATGGTAAGCTGAGATAGTCCACAGGTCATATAACGTTCGATAACTCACCCTCAGAGGCGCACAACTATGTGTGAACAACTGAGGGGTTTTTGGTGCATATGGTGAATATATAAATAAGTGAACGATGGCTTGAAACGTATATGAAGCCATCGGTCAGGATAAATGTCAAATAGATGAAAAATGGTACTTGTGGCCTTCGTTTTTAACATGTCTGGGCGAGGGACAAGCTGCATAGCTTCAAACGTCCGATCGGGGCTCTCCCCTATCCCCGGTTACTCGAGACAATGAAGATACTTAGTGTTCTACTTGTCACCCGTCGTGTATAAGTAGAACGACGAGGATTCAAACTTTGATAACGCGTACTTGAATTTAGATTGAAATCGGCTCCGAGCTGTACTCTCAATTTAAATTAATCGCCCTTGAGAGTTGCTGAAAATTCATTGTGTAGGTCGTACATAGATACATTCTAATACTTATCATGTTATCTACGTGTTTTATATCTATCTATGCTAGTATATTATATGTGTGGTCTAGCCTTGAAAGCTGTAGTCTCTCTCCTTACTATAACATTGTTACTCATCATGATCCTCAGCCATACTCACTGTACTACTTCGCTAGGTATTCACTCAATCCGAGACTCGGAGTCTCCTGCTCACTCTGAGCGATACTCATCACACTTCGTTAGCTCTAACACCTAATCCATGTGCTCTGCTTAGTTTGTCTGCTCTTTCTTGAGTTGGTCGGGTCAAGAAGTGGTATTTAAATAATTGGACCGTGTCTCATTGACAAGATCTACTTGTGAAGGGGAATAAGAAGTACTTTTTGGATGGACGTAAGCTTTGGTCTCAACCGGCGGTCTGTTTTAAATACTTAGTAGGCCACAACTGCAAGTAAACCAGCCCAGCCAAGTGTGAGGAAAACTCCCGGGAACATGGGCCACTACATATGTAAAAATGTAAAAGAAAGAGGAAAGAAAAAAAGGAAGACATCCTGAGCAGCGGCAAATACTCAGAAGGGGGTCTGAGTCCATGACCGTTCAACTTGCTGTCACTAGTTTGTGCCATCTTATGTCTAGCAAGGATTAACTATGTACAATTTCAGTAGTTACCATCCAACAACGTGCCAGTTAAGATTGTCCGGGACTCCCAGTACTGGCAAATGTATTTGAACATATGCCAGAGATTTGGATAAAACGACCAGCTATACATCATTGTGTGTATGTTGGCTACTTGCAGGCTCTATCAAGGTGCTAAATTTTGCGACGAGGTAGTATATTTATGTACACTGCTTCTATCCAGTTCCAGCGCCGAAATTGAAAGCACGAGTTCTCGTGCTATCCAATTCTCTGAAAGGAAAGACTATAGGCTTGCTTGTAGCTCTCTTCAATGGTTTCATTTCGACTCGGGAGTCGGAAAAGGTGACCAAAAAAACTAAGAAACTCATCAAAAGGGGAAGGCTCCAGTCTGTCCGAAGTCGATAGTTGTTTGTCTGGAAAAACAAATCTGGCAAGCTTGAATATATTGAGAGATAGAATTTTAAGAAATACAGAAGAAAATCATATAGACTGGAGTGTTCACTGTTGCCAGCGTAACGTCTATCGGGAATTCCCGCGGTTTCTTCTTCATCGGTGAACCACCATCATTGAAAATCACCTTTTGCTTACGACAATCGTTGTTTCTTGCAGCCATCGGACACGACAGGAAACGAATAGGAAAGGCAGTAAAAGGTTGGAGGTTTTTTTCATCTAGGTGAGTAGATTTGGACGGGAAGAAAATAGAAATCGTTTCACTTACCGTTATATCTAGAGCGATGACAGTTTTGCTTGGTTGGGAGGGTACATCACAAAATATGCCTTTGGCTACGCATTCCGAAGTTGATCAACCATCGTTACATACAACACCTTCCGAATCGCGATTTCCTAGCCGTGTCAAATCTGAACGGCAGACACCCCCTACTATTCAACTTTTACCTGAACCTGAGGAGGAACCAGCAGTTGAATATAAATACGGATGGAAACATCCAGCTGAACTCCAATATTATACTCCAGAAGACTGGTCTTTAACGAAAATCATCTTTCACCTGATCGCGAACGCTTTTAGTATACCGCCTCGTGCTGCAGTTAGAGGCAGTACTCCGTTCTTCGTCGTCACTGGAATCAGAGGGGAGACAACACGGCTTCCGATAGGATATCGTGTCCCTCTCATGTTCCTTGCAAGCTTCCAATGGTCCTCACTCCAACTTGTTCTCACGGCCTCATCGAGAGAAACTGAGTGGGTAGAATATAGGTTTAGTATTTTGCATGTCTCTCGGTTGTGTTCGACGCTCTTGAACGCGGCTCAGGACTACGTCCGAGTTTCTAACGAAGGGATATCGAAAGGCATGGACCGGAAATGGAGGTGTCCTACTTTTGACCGCGCGTTGGCGAGATATCGACTAAAATGGTTTATATCAAGTCCTTCCCAAGTTGAAGAATTTTGGCACACCTTCCAGGAAGAGGTGTACAAAAAGGATGTTATCAAATTTGGTTAGTCCCTCTCTTGATTTTCTTTTTCTTTTGAGTCACTGCTAATTAGTATATGCGTTGCAGATTGGCGAAGGTGGGCTCTCAAGGGCCATCGTGGATTCATGCTTACAGATGATGACATCTCAAACGGCGTCTCTGCAGAACAGTTCATCTCCGGTCTGAAGCAAAAGAATGACGATTGGTTCTGGGAAACAAAAGAGGGTCCTGTGTCTAACGGCATAGACGCCTGGTCCCTGAGAACGCTTGCATTGTCAGTGTCTACACCGATGAGTGACCTTCCGACAACTTATTCTCAAGCTTCTTCCGCTCTGCCTGACCCGACGCCAACAACTCCCTCTACTATAACTTCATCAGATAAACTTCCTCGACTTCCTTGCGAACCTGTAACAGATTCCTCGCCAAAATATTCTGAAGCCATCCCTTCCTCAGTCGAAAACGAGTCGAAAACGAACTCCTTCCCAAATTCGGTTGGCGATCTCCAATCTTCCCACGCCAATGGTATGATCACTGCTTCGTCGCAGAGAATCAATCTTCGCAAACGACATGGATCACCATTAGAAAAAGAAGAATACAGGATCATATCTAAACGGAACTCGAGAAATCGACAACCGAACCCTGCTCTTGTCTACAGCGAACAGGACACAGAGACCCATGCGGGAGAATCTCTTAACGTTGGCAATGGCATTGGGGTCGATTCTACACTATTTTCTTCTTCGACGCCGTCCAACTCATCTCTTAGAGCTCCAGATCGGTCAAATAATATGATTATTGACGAATCCGTGGTTCCACGAATCTCAATTTCTCAACGAGTGCAACATCGCCCCTATACAAACGGTGACATCGTATCTACAGCCCCTTCAGAACTATTTTCGAACTCAGGTTCTCTATCCGCTCAGCAACAGATGTCAAACCCATTGACATTTCCAGATTCACATTCAACCACTGGCCCTTCTGATCCCTTTCAGCCTTTCTCCGCATTCACTTCTTCTCCTTCTCATCAAGCACCCGCTTCCGATAATCCATCTGCCAAAGCGATTATCCACGTTATCGACAACATCTATGCTAGTTTCACGGACTCTCTCTCTAGATTCTCAGGTGAAATTCGTTTAGCCAAAGCAGAGAGCGTATCGGAGATCCGAGAAACCTTGACAAGCACGTTCCTAAATAAAAAGACTCCTGATCAAATACATCATCCGACACTGGAAGCTACAATTCGGAACGTGGTTCGGGAAGAGATACGAAAGGCGATACAGGAGGAATCTGCTTCGAGCTCACTCAAGAAGGAGATCCTGGACGCGACTCAACAGGAAGTGAGAGATGGGGTGAGAGTCCTGGTTGCGACGATCAGGACGGAAGTTGTTGAGCAATTGGTGGATCAGAACAACGCCTTGGCGAAGCAGCTGAGTGATATACAGCACCCTCTACCATCGGTGTCTCGCGTTGGAATATCAACTGCTCACCAACATGGTGGAACATCCAGGAAGCCGACAGGCAAACAGGTAAATTTGGATGGTCCAGTTCAACGGATCAACCACCCATTACAGCATCTATTGGGTGAGCCTGAAGACGCGGATCTTTCTGGAGACCACGATGATGAAGTTGGTAATGAATCGGACGAGAATTTATCCCAGGGTATCTCTGCTCGTATGCCGGCTGATCATTCAGATAACCAGATTGATGGTTCTTTTGTATGCGCATATCCTGCAGATGATATACTACCCTGCAAATCACGACGAAAACTTGGACTTTGAAAGTCATTACTTAACGCTATGTAATTGAATTATTTGGAACTTATGTATCTTATTAGATTCCTTAGTTGCTTCGAAACTTTGTCAGGAGTGTGTGTAAAGTTGCTGTTATATCAATTGAAAGATTTTTTGAGAAGCGGAAATTCAATCAAAAAGCTCAAGCGCTCAAGGTGGAATATCATGGGAGAGGTCAGGAAAAGTAATGATGAAAAACAAAGGATAAAAATCTAATTCTTTTATAAGTTCAAAGTTTCAGATATTGATTCCTTCTAGATGGTCATGAGTGAGAGAGAGAACTCGGCCGTAAAATCCATCCGTGAGGTCGATAATGCGATAGATGGAAAAGTATGAGATCATTTTTATGAGATCATTTTTCATCATTTAATATACAGTGTACTTGAAAAGTGTAGTTCGTACTTCATTTGTGTACTTTTTCACACATTTTTACTTTCATTTATACTTTTATGCCTAGTAACTGGGTCACGGGTGTACTTGATGCGTGTGTCAAAGACCAAGTGCACACCTGACTGCAGTTGGGTGTACTGCTGGCTTTGATTGGATGTACTGCTGGCTTTGATTGGATGTACTTCTGGCCCTGATTGTAACGGCCCCTATAATCCCTTATCTATATCTTATCTAGAATACATCAAGTCAGACCTTTATTCTCATGATGAACTATACAGTTCATCGCACCTATGAAATCAGACATTATATATAATGTCATTTTTCATCGGAAAATCAACTGACATCTACGTACTTTTTGGTTTGGATTACATCTTGTATCTACTTCTCTGGCCTTACACCTGGGTGCTTGAGCGCTCCACTCTATATCAACTTGCTGCCTGGCTACCTCTGAATTTGTGCCTGAGCGTTGCCCATTCATTTATCAGCCATTCATTGTGTCCATGTGTCCACATGGGAAGAGATTGTGTTGGACATGTGATGTCGTCCCATCGCCCAAAATGGAAATCCTCTTGCCTTTGGCACCGCTGTATGTATTTTCATGTGATATAACCTTAACCCTATCTCTTCTTTCCCTCTGCTACTTGTCAGCACTTGTTAGATAGACTCAAATTCACACAATATGAACACAATGAGTCTCTTGGATTGAACTTGCTATGATATGTTCACAGGTAAAAAAAAAAGGTCTGTAGTAAAATTATAATATAATGTCTGATTTCATAGGTGCGATGAACTGTATAGTTCATCATGAGAATAAAGGTCGGACTTGATGTATTCTAGATAAGATATAGATAAGGGATTATAGGGGCCGTTACAATCAGGGCCGTTACAATCAGGGCCAGAAGTACATCCAATCAAAGCCAGCAGTACATCCAATCAAAGCCAGCAGTACACCCAATGGAATCCAAAAGTATACCCAAAGTCAGGTGTGCACTTGGTCTTTGACACATGCATCAAGTACACCCAGTTACTATGCATCTTTGGCACTCAGTAGGCATAAAAGTATAAATTCAAAGTAAAAATGTGTGTAAAAGTACACAAATGAAGTACAAAGTACACAAATGAAGTACAAAGTACATGTAGCGGATCGGGCCGCTACGGTTTCCATCCCGGCCGAACTAGGTTAACGAGGTCCTAGAAGCGGGGGATTGGGCTATGTACTGTGGCAGATGGCTACTAAATGGGACAGGATAGTCCAACGGTTCGCTGCGTGCAATTCCAGCGTGTTCCATTTTAGTCAGCATCGTTGCAGTACACTTTTCAAGTACACTGTATATTAAATGATGAAAAATGATCTCATAATTATATCATAATTTTACCTGTGAACATATCATAGCAAGTTCAATCCAAGAGACTCATTGTGTTCATATTGTGTGAATTTGAGTCTATCTAACAAGTGCTGACAAGTAGCGGAGGGAAAGAAGAGATAGGGTTAAGGTTATATCACATGAAAATACATACAGTGGTGCCAAATGGAAGAGGATTTCCATTTTGGGCGATGGGACAACATCACATGTCCAACACAATCTATGTGGACACAATGAATGGCTGATAAATGAATGGCAAGTTGATATAGAGTGGAGCGCTCAAGCACCCAGGTGTAAGGCCAGAGAAGTAGATACAAGATGTAATCCAAACTGAAAAGTACGTAGATGTCAGTTGATTTTCTGATGAAAAATGACGTTATAGAAAAGCTTAGGTTTGTTCAGAACGAAGGGAGCAAAAAACCATTTTTAACGGATTAAGAGTCAAGACACAAATTGTATTGGATAACATAACATACTAAATCACACGTCCGTCGAGAGTTTAAAACGTTGAGCTTGTCGATCATCCTCGCTTTCAAAGCTAAACGGATACAGTCGGGACGGCATCTTCAGTAAACTCTGTCAGCGACTCGATAGCTTTTATACTAGTCCAGGCGTCACACAGGGGAACAGATCAAAAGGTAATGGATAGTGCAGGAGGAGTATGTCCTCAGATACTTGTCTAGCTACAGAGGAGAATAGACGAGATCAGAGATAGAGACTACTCTAAGGAATGCCCTATCTTATATACATATTCTGAAATGAATCCATGGGAACTATCTCACGTCATAACTGTGAGGCTATACAACGATCTGTCAAAGGTTGACAGACATGAGAGAATTCTCACACTGTCAATCTGTCAATAGTCTGACAGACATGAGAGAGTTGTGTTGACAGCGCGGGAATGACAGTCTGTCAACAGTTTGACAGACATGAGAGAAATGCGTTGACATTGCGAGAATGTCAAGGTTGTCACATGTATGTAAATAAAAGAAAAGGAAAAGATAAAAGTAAATAAGATAGACAAAAAGAAATTGAAAAAGAGTCAGTTCGTAACATCACCCTCTCCTTAGGGCACGAGTTCCACGATGTGCTTGTTGTAAAAGAAAGTTTTCGGAGGGTAGTGAAGCGAGATTGGGTTCTGTGTCGGCAAGAGGAAGGGGTCGAAACAATTCTGTAGGGAATAAAGAAATAGGGATTTCAATTCGACGAAATATTGCGGGTTTTGGTTTAGTCGGATTCTTTTCATGGAATTCCTTGAGCAATTGGTCAACATTTGTAAGATTTGACCGTGGTTCCCATGTCTGCTCATGTGAACCATATCCCTTCCATTGGACTTTATATTTGATTCCTCTTCCTACTTTCTTCGAGTCAAGGATTTCTTCTGCTTCAAATTCTTCTTCTCCTCCTACAACAACAGGAGGCGGGCGTGTGTTTCGGGGTTGTGTAGGAAAGCTAGGTTCTTTATACGGAGTGAGAAGAACTTCGTTGAAAACATTGTGTACATGTTTCCATGTACGTGGGATTTCCAGTTTATAGGAACTGGCACCTATCTTCTGCTGGATCATAAACGGTCCGTACCTCTTGTCACCTAATTTCTTCATTGGGCGATCTACCGACAGGTTGGTTCCTTCTAGCCACACCTTGTCACCAACCTTGTATTCTATACCCTTCTTCCTTTTCCGTCATACTGCCTCTTCATCTCTACCTTTGCTTTCTCTAAAGCTGATCCTACTTCCTTTCGTATCTTCTTCATTCCATCTACAAAAGCTTGTACTGAGGGGTTGTCCGAAGTCATTTGAGTTGCCGTGCCTTTATACGGGTGTCTTCCTGTATCTGCATAGAAGGGAGAAACTTTCGTCGCTGAATGGACCTTGTCATTATAGTTGAACTCTGCCAGGGGTAACCATTCGTGCCAATTATTTTGTTGATAATTAATAAACAAACGGAGATATTGTTCAATCTCTTGGTTTGTTCGTTCCGATTGACCATTTGTCTGTGGATGGTACGCTGTGGTGAAGTTCGCTTCAATGCCTAGAAGTCGATAGAGTTCTTTCATGAACCTCGAGTGATACTGTGGTCCTCGATCATGAACTATCTTGCGTGGAAGTCCATGGGTGGAGAAGATGGAATCTCGATAAATCTTTGCCATTCCTTCTGAAGTGACTGTGGTATGGGTTGGTACAAGTCTCAGTCTCTTTGTGAAGTGGTCGATGAAGATTGCAATCGCATTGTAACCTCCAGATTCAGGAAGTTCTCCAATCATGTCAGTACCAATTACTTGCCAAGGTTCAGTTGGAACGGTGTGAGGATGAAGATGTCCAATGGGTCGAGTGCGATGAGACTTTGTCGCTTGACACTTCTCGCAACCTTCCACATACTTTCCAGCATCTCGAGTAATTCCTGGCCACCAGTAATCACGAGTGACGAGTTCCGCTGTTTTGTACTGTCCAGGATGTCCTGCAAGTGGTGAATCGTGGTACTTAGTAAGGATTTTGGACCTAAGTACTCTGTTCTTTGGTACATAGATTCGTCCTTTCCACTCAATAATCCCTTCAGTTTCTTTCCACTCAGGGTTTTTGGCATCGAGGTTATCCTTCACAAGTCGATCAACGTGGTTTCGATTCTTTTGGATTTCCGACAGGAATACATCTTCTGGTGAGGAGATGTTGAGGGCGCGAATGAAAAATTCTGGCTTTAGAAGGACGATGTTCTCGTTGTCCTTTTCCCCCGTCTGAAGACCTGTCATCCTTGACAGGATGTCAACTTTTGTCATTGTCTTTCCTGGTCGATGGACTAGATTAAAATTATATTCCGCAAGTTCAAGAACCCATCGAGCTTGTCGTCGATTTAGCTTTTGGGGTTTCTTGAAATACTGTAGGTTTGCGTGGTCTGTAAAGATTTCAATCTGTTCTTCGGCTCCAAGAAGATATTGACGCCAATCATCGAGCGAGTCCATAATCGCCATTAATTCCTTGTCATAAATCTCGTAGTTTCTTTCAACTTCATTGAGTGAACGAGATCGGAATGCTACAGGCCACCATTTTCCATCGACAAATTGAGAGAGACAACCACCATTTGCAAAGTCAGATGAATCAGCTTCAAGTCTAAACTTTCCATGATTTCGGGGAATGAGGAGGACTACTTCTTCACAGATTCGACGCTTGAGTTCGTCGAATGCATACTGTTGGGTCGCTGTCCATTCCCAGACTGCATTTCCAGTAAGTTTTGTCAATGGCTTGGCAACTTTGCTAAATCCTCGAATGAATCGCCTGAAGAAGTTACAGAAGCCAAGGAACTGTTGGACATCGTGTTTCTTCAATGGGGTTAACCATTCTCGTACAGCTTTGACTTTCTTTGGATCCATTCGAATCGTTCCGTTCTCAATGATTATTCCAAGGTATTCGATGGATTTTTTCTCGAAAGAACACTTCTCAGGCTTGAGGAAAAGTTTGTGTTCTCGCAGAATGTCGAGGACTCGATTTACAATTATGCGATGACTTTTCAAGTCATTTGTAAATACGAGTATATCATCCATGTAGACTATGACGTGTCCTTCATTTATCAAATCTCGAAGGATATGATTCATGAATCCTTGGAATGTCGCCGGGGAATTGGTTAGTCCAAAGAACATAACGGTTGGTTCAAATAATCCTCGATTGGTCCTGAATGCAGCTTTCCACTCATCACCTTCTTTAATCCGTATATTGTTGAATCCCCATCGAATGTCCATCTTTGTGAATATCTTAGCACCCTTCAATTGATCAATAAGCTCCTGAATGAGAGGGAGTGGATATCGATTTTTAATCGTCATTTCATTCAGTTTGCGATAGTCTTGTATTGGTCTAAGGGTACCATCTTTCTTTTTGATGAAGAAGAATGGTGAGGCCATCGGGGATGTCGAGGGTCGAATTCGTCCGGTTCGAATGTTTTCTTCAAGGAATGCATCCAATGCTTCTTGTTCCTTTGGGTTCAAAGGATATATCTTACAATCAAGTGGTTTAGAACCAGGTGTTAACTCGATTGCATGATCCCAAGGGCGTCGTTGTGGTAATTGATCAAATTCCTTTTGACTGAAAACATCCGGGTATTTGTTTATATACGGAGTGGAAGTGTCGAAGTGTTTTCGTGTTTCTTCTTCCGCCTTCTTCTCTGTCCATTTCCTGGAATCTACCTGTTCTTGCACATATCGATCCCAATCAAACACGAAAAGTCTCTCGCCGTCTTCAAGTACTGCTCTTGTTTGAATATCTTCAGGCATCCAAAAGTGAGGATTATATCCGCACCGAGTCGGACATCGGTCAAAAGTAACTTCTGATTTAATCCAGTTGATACTTGGATTATGATGTCGTAACCAATCCAATCCTAAGAAGATATGTTGTTCGCCAAGGTTAACAACGCCAAATTGAATCCGTTCCGAATGATCTCCGATGGTTACGCGGACTTCAGCATATTTGGTTATGGAGCCGTTCTCATTGAGTGTTCCATCAGCATTGTAGACAGGTACTCGAATAGGTAGATCTTTGGTCGGAATCCTATGTTGTTCAACAAAGTTTGCATCAATGCATGAGCCTGTAGCTCCACTGTCGACTAGTCCTTGTGTAACTATTTGTCGGTTGTCCTCTAATGTTTCGACAATGACTGGGAGTTTTAAGCTTTTTCCATGTGTTCCACGGACGTAGCTTTTCTTTGTCGCAAGACTTTTAACGGCTTCGACTGCGGTTTTCCAGTTTAATGCGCGTATTTCCATGACGGTTTCCTCCGAGGCTTCTCTTACTCGCGAGGAAGGCATCCATATCCTTAAAAGTATGACGGCTTTTGTGAGATCTTCTTCTTTCAGCCTTTGAGCAGTCCATTCTGCCGTGTTGGGTATGTATCGTATAGGTTTTTGTACTTCGGTTGGTTTATTAAATGTAGATGCGTGTTTTTCTACATTATCATACTTAATAGTGAAATCCAATCCACTATCTACTATGTCCGAAGTATTTAAATTAGAACGCTCCGCCAGACCTATGCCTACTGGGGAGCTCTTATAAAACCCATACTGTTCAACCACGCGGTGAACGAATTCATGTCCATACCAGCTGGTAACCCTGGTACTACATCTACACTATTTACGTTAGTTTCTTCACTAACGTTGTCCGTTCTCTCGCTATCATAGTTCATAAGTTCTACGCTACGAACCACGGCTTTGCTCTTCTTTGGGCAGTTCCTACTGATGTGGCCCTTTTCGCCACAGTTAAAGCAAAGGCCATTAACCCTTGCTCGATCCAGGTCCATGGGTCGTCCCGAACCTCCAAAGGTCGTCCCGGACCCATCACGTCTTGCTATCATGGGGGTAGACCCTACCACTCGAGGTCCTTCCCATCTCTTCTGCTCTTGCCTGCCATAGGCTTGTTGCGTGGATCCTTGACCACGACTTTGTCCTTGTATGCTGTTACCCCAGCTCATGTTGTTGTATCCGCGCTTCTGTTCATCGTAGCGGCGGCGGATTAGATCGTTGGCGGTGACGAGTTTCTTTAACTCGTCGTAGCTGTCAAACTCCTCTGTCCTCGTTCGGACTAGATCGCTCATGATGTTGAGGCTGACTGCTCTTTCAGCCAACTGAAGAACATATTCGCTCTTCTTGTCATACCCCGCTTCCTTTAGCAGGAGTTCAAACTCCTTGAAAAAGTCATCGGCCTTCATACGACCTTGCTGAATGCGATTCAGTTTATCCATTGCCTCCTTCTTCTGGGAGACGTTAGAAAAACTGCTCTTTAGTTCTTCTAGGAATTCTGCGAAGTCTACGTTCCAATCACCAGCGACTTCATCCTGGTGATCACTGGTGTATACTTCCGCCCAGTCATCAGCTCTGCCTCCTCGAATGTAGGACATTGCTACATTGATGGATTCGTTATCGTTATTGACCTGCTGTGTCCTTCGCAGGTCATGGATGTACGCAAGGAGTGTTCGGAGCCATGCTCGGAACTTGGAGGTATCTCCTGTAAATACGTCGGGTTCTTTAACGATGGTTTTTCGGGAGAATGAGGTGTTGGAGGTGGCGGGAGTAGCGGCGGTAGTAGCGGATGTGTTGGCATGCATGGATTGGTTGGATGGGTCAGACATTTCTGAGCCGAGTTCAGTGGTGAAGGATGGAGTGGGCGTGGGGATCCTAAATGGATGGTTGAATCCGGTGATGCGGGAGAGGGAGAGCGAGATGGGTATGGGAGTGAAAAATCCTGAGGTCTTGACGAGAACGCCAGGATAGGAGGGTGAGGTGCTTAGAGGTAGAGGCTCGTGTCGAGTTATGTGTTAATCCAGAAGACTGTCTACGTTCGCTCCTCGCGCAACGTTGTCTTTCGAGTCGTCTGCGTGAAAACTTTGCGTTCCAACGTCCCTACTATCGAATCTTCCGAGGAAGAAACTCGATGTTCTGTTGCTAGCCCTGATTTACACTCCTTGGTAGGAGTCAGGCACACTAGAGAGAGTATTTTCCTCTCAGCACGGGTTGAGCCGTACTACAGTGTCTCGATGTAGGTATGTATTAACAAAGTGTTTACGCCAACGCTGGCCTTAACACAGACGAGCTATGGGAATAGGGAGTGGATGGGAGAGGAAACGAGGTGAGGTGGAAGGTGAGTAAGGAAATGAAAAAGAGTAAATTTAATAACGCAGCGGGGTCCAATGTCCAACCAAATGTCGACGATTTGGGTCGTGACGGGTGGGTCGATAAGGATCTCTGATCTTCTGTCAGCGACTCGATAGCTTTTATACTAAGCCAGGCGTCACACAGAGAGAATAGATCAAAAGATAATGGATAGTGCAGGAGGAGTATGCCCTCAGATACTTGTCTAGCTACAGAGGAGGATAGACGAGATCAGAGATAGAGACTACTCTAAGGAATGCCCTATCTTATATACATATTCTGAAATGAATCCATGGGAACTATCTCACGTCATAACTGTGAGGCTATACAACGATCTGTCAAAGGTTGACAGACATGAGAGAATTCTCACACTGTCAATCTGTCAATAGTCTGACAGACATGAGAGAGTTGTGTTGACAGCGCGGGAATGACAGTCTGTCAACAGTTTGACAGACATGAGAGAAATGCGTTGACATTGCGAGAATGTCAAGGTTGTCACATGTATGTAAATAAAAGAAAAGGAAAAGATAAAAGTAAATAAGATAGACAAAAAGAAATTGAAAAAGAGTCAGTTCGTAACAGCTTGCTGACATCTTGCGAACTGACTCAACACGCGAAGGATCGCTTCTTGACTAGACGATACGAACGTGAAGACTATTACTCGTGAGTTACCGCCATACTCACGAATTTGCGTCGCGATTATGCTTTGAGCAACAGTTCTTTATCATTTCCGGTGATATGTCATTAATGCCAAAATCTGCTGATCATAAGTCTTTGCTACATGTCAGTGCTAGGTTGTTACGAACTGACTCTTTTTCAATTTCTTTTTGTCTATCTTATTTACTTTTATCTTTTCCTTTTCTTTTATTTACATACATGTGACAACCTTGACATTCTCGCAATGTCAACGCATTTCTCTCATGTCTGTCAAACTGTTGACAGACTGTCATTCCCGCGCTGTCAACACAACTCTCTCATGTCTGTCAGACTATTGACAGATTGACAGTGTGAGAATTCTCTCATGTCTGTCAACCTTTGACAGATCGTTGTATAGCCTCACAGTTATGACGTGAGATAGTTCCCATGGATTCATTTCAGAATATGTATATAAGATAGGGCATTCCTTAGAGTAGTCTCTATCTCTGATCTCGTCTATTCTCCTCTGTAGCTAGACAAGTATCTGAGGACATACTCCTCCTGCACTATCCATTACTTTTGATCTGTTCCCCTGTGTGACGCCTGGCTAGTATAAAAGCTATCGAGTCGCTGACAGAAGATCAGAGATCCTATCGACCCACCCGTCACGACCCAAATCTCGACATTTGGTTGGATACGGACCCGCTACGTTGCAAACTTATTCTTTTCATTCATCACTACACCTTACCTCCTTCGTCTTTCCCCCCATCCACCTCCTTTCCATAGCTCGTCTGTGTTAAGGCCAGCGTTGGCGTAAACACTTTGTTAATACATACCTACATCGAGACACTGTAGTACGGCTCAACCCGTGCTGAGAGGAAAATACTCTCTCTAGTGTGCCTGACTCCTACCAAGGAGTGTAAATCAGGGCTAGCAACAGAACATCGAGTTTCTTCCTGGAAGATTCGATAGTAGGGACGTTGGAACGCAAAGTTTTCACGCAGACGACTCGAAAGACAACGTTGCGCAGGAGCGAACGTAGACAGTCTTCTGGATTAACACATAACTCGACACGAGCCTCTACCTCTAAGCACCTCACCCTCCTATCCTGGCGTTCTCGTCAAGACCTCAGGATTTTTCACTTCCATACCCATCTCGCTCTCCCTCTCCCGCATCCCGGATTCAACCATCCATTTAGGATCCCTACTCCACTCCTCATTCACTACTGAACTCGGCTCAGAAATGTCTGACCCATCCAACCAATCCATGCATGCCAACACCTCCGCTACTACCGCCGCTACATCCCTCCACCTCCAACACCTCATTCTCCCGAAAAACCATTGTTAAAGAACCCGACGTATTTACAGGAGATACCTCCAAGTTCCGAGCATGGCTCCGAACACTCCTTGCGTACATCCATGACCTGCGAAGGACACAGCAGGTCAATAACGATAACGAATCCATCAATGTAGCAATGTCCTACATTCGAGGAGGCAGAGCTGATGACTGGGCGGAAGTATACACCAGTGATCACCAGGATGAAGTCGCTGGTGATTGGAACGTAGACTTCGCAGAATTCCTAGAAGAACTAAAGAGTAGTTTTTCTAACGTCTCCCAGAAGAAGGAGGCAATGGATAAGCTGAATCGCATCCAGCAAGGTCGTATGAAGGCCGATGACTTTTTCAAGGAGTTTGAACTCCTGCTAAAGGAAGCGGGGTATGACAAGAAGAGCGAATATGTTCTTCAGTTGGCTGAAAGAGCAGTCAGCCTCAACATCATGAGCGATCTAGTCCGAACGAGGACAGAGGAGTTTGACAGCTACGACGAGTTAAAGAAACTCGTCATCGCCAACGATCTAATCCGCCGCCGCTACGATGAACAGAAGCGTGGATACAACAACATGAGCTGGGGTAACAGCATACAAGGACAAAGTCGTGGTCAAGGATCCACGCAACAAGCCTATGGCAGGCAAGAGCAGAAGAGATGGGAAGGACCTCGAGCGGTAGGATCTACCCCCATGATAGCAAGACGTGATGGGTCCGGGACGACCTTTGGAGGTTCGGGACGACCCATGGACCTGGATCGAGCAAGGGTTAATGGCCTTTGCTTTAACTGTGGCGAAAAGGGCCACATCAGTAGGAACTGCCCAAAGAAGAGCAAAGCCGTGGTTCGTAGCGTAGAACTTATGAACTATGATAGCGAGAGAACGGACAACGTTAGTGAAGAAACTAACGTAAATAGTGTAGATGTAGTACCAGGGTTACCAGCTGGTATGGACATGAATTCGTTCACCGCGTGGTTGAACAGTATGGGTTTTATAAGAGCTCCCCAGTAGCATAGGTCTGGGGAGCGTTCTAATTTAAATACTTCGGACATAGTAGATAGTGGATTGGATTCACTATTAAGTATGATAATGTAGAAAAACACGCATCTACATTTAATAAACCAACCGAAGTACAAAAACCTATACGATACATACCCAACACGGCAGAATGGACTGCTCAAAGGCTGAAGAAGAAGATCTCACAAAAGCCGTCATACTTTTAAGGATATGGATGCCTTCCTCGCGAGTAAGAGAAGCTTCGGAGGAAACCGTCATGGAAATACGCGCATTAAACTGGAAAACCGCAGTCGAAGCCGTTAAAGTCTTGCGACAAAGAAAAGCTACGTCCGTGGAACACATGGAAAAAGCTTAAAACTCCCAGTCATTGTCGAAACATTAGAGGACAACGACAAATAGTTACACAAGGACTAGTCGACAGTGGAGCTACAGGCTCATGCATTGATGCAAACTTTGTTGAACAACATAGGATTCCGACCAAAGACTACCTATTCGAGTACCTGTCTACAATGCTGATGGAACACTCAATGAGAATGGCTCCATAACCAAATATGCTGAAGTCCGCGTAACCATCGGAGATCATTCGGAACGGATTCAATTTGGCGTTGTTAACCTTGGCGAACAACAATCTTCTTAGGATTGGATTGGTTACGACATCATAATCCAAGTATCGACTGGATTAAATCAGAAGTTACTTTTGACCGATGTCCGACTCGGTGCGGATATAATCCTCACTTTTGGATGCCTGAAGATATTCAAACAAGAGCAGTACTTGAAGACGGCGAGAGACTTTTCGTGTTTGATTGGGATCGATATGTGCAAGAACAGGTAGATTCCAGGAAATGGACAGAGAAGAAGGCGGAAGAAGAAACACGAAAACACTTTGACACTTCCACTCCGTATATAAACAAATACCCGGATGTTTTCAGTCAAAAGGAATTTGATCAATTACCACAACGACGCCCTTGGGATCATGCAATCGAGTTAACACCTGGTTCTAAACCACTTGATTGTAAGATATATCCTTTGAACCCGAAGGAACAAGAAGCATTGGATGCATTCCTTGAAGAAAACATTCGAACCGGACGAATTCGACCCTCAACATCCCCGATGGCCTCACCATTCTTCTTCATCAAAAAGAAAGATGGTACCCTTAGACCAATACAAGACTATCGCAAACTGAATGAAATGACGATTAAAAATCGATATCCACTCCCTCTCATTCAGGAGCTTATTGATCAATTGAAGGTGCTAAGATATTCACAAAGATGGACATTCGATGGGGATTCAACAATATACGGATTAAAGAAGGTGATGAGTGGAAAGCTGCATTCAGGACCAATCGAGGATTATTTGAACCAACCGTTATGTTCTTTGGACTAACCAATTCCCCGGCGACATTCCAAGGATTCATGAATCATATCCTTCGAGATTTGATAAATGAAGGACACGTCATAGTCTACATGGATGATATACTCGTATTTACAAATGACTTGAAAAGTCATCGCATAATTGTAAATCGAGTCCTCGACATTCTGCGAGAACACAAACTTTTCCTCAAGCCTGAGAAGTGTTCTTTCGAGAAAAAATCCATCGAATACCTCGGAATAATCATTGAGAACGGAACGATTCGAATGGATCCAAAGAAAGTCAAAGCTGTACGAGAATGGTTAACCCCATTGAAGAAACACGATGTCCAACAGTTCCTTGGCTTCTGTAACTTCTTCAGGCGATTCATTCGAGGATTTAGCAAAGTTGCCAAGCCATTGACAAAACTTACTGGAAATGCAGTCTGGGAATGGACAGCGACCCAACAGTATGCATTCGACGAACTCAAGCGTCGAATCTGTGAAGAAGTAGTCCTCCTCATTCCCCGAAATCATGGAAAGTTTAGACTTGAAGCTGATTCATCTGACTTTGCAAATGGTGGTTGTCTCTCTCAATTTGTCGATGGAAAATGGTGGCCTGTAGCATTCCGATCTCGTTCACTCAATGAAGTTGAAAGAAACTACGAGATTTATGACAAGGAATTAATGGCGATTATGGACTCGCTCGATGATTGGCGTCAATATCTTCTTGGAGCCGAAGAACAGATTGAAATCTTTACAGACCATGCAAACCTACAGTATTTCAAGAAACCCCAAAAGCTAAATCGACGACAAGCTCGATGGGTTCTTGAACTTGCGGAATATAATTTTAATCTAGTCCATCGACCAGGAAAGACAATGACAAAAGTTGACATCCTGTCAAGGATGACAGGTCTTCAGACGGGGGAAAAGGACAACGAGAACATCGTCCTTCTAAAGCCAGAATTTTTCATTCGCGCCCTCAACATCTCCTCACCAGAAGATGTATTCCTGTCGGAAATCCAAAAGAATCGAAACCACGTTGATCGACTTGTGAAGGATAACCTCGATGCCAAAAACCCTGAGTGGAAAGAAACTGAAGGGATTATTGAGTGGAAAGGACGAATCTATGTACCAAAGAACAGAGTACTTAGGTCCAAAATCCTTACTAAGTACCACGATTCACCACTTGCAGGACATCCTGGACAGTACAAAACAGCGGAACTCGTCACTCGTGATTACTGGTGGCCAGGAATTACTCGAGATGCTGGAAAGTATGTGGAAGGTTGCGAGAAGTGTCAAGCGACAAAGTCTCATCGCACTCGACCCATTGGACATCTTCATCCTCACACCGTTCCAACTGAACCTTGGCAAGTAATTGGTACTGACATGATTGGAGAACTTCCTGAATCTGGAGGTTACAATGCGATTGCAATCTTCATCGACCACTTCACAAAGAGACTGAGACTTGTACCAACCCATACCACAGTCACTTCAGAAGGAATGGCAAAGATTTATCGAGATTCCATCTTCTCCACCCATGGACTTCCACGCAAGATAGTTCATGATCGAGGACCACAGTATCACTCGAGGTTCATGAAAGAACTCTATCGACTTCTAGGCATTGAAGCGAACTTCACCACAGCGTACCATCCACAGACAAATGGTCAATCGGAACGAACAAACCAAGAGATTGAACAATATCTCCGTTTGTTTATTAATTATCAACAAAATAATTGGCACGAATGGTTACCCCTGGCAGAGTTCAACTATAATGACAAGGTCCATTCAGCGACGAAAGTTTCTCCCTTCTATGCAGATACAGGAAGACACCCGTATAAAGGCACGGCAACTCAAATGACTTCGGACAACCCCTCAGTACAAGCTTTTGTAGATGGAATGAAGAAGATACGAAAGGAAGTAGGATCAGCTTTAGAGAAAGCAAAGGTAGAGATGAAGAGGCAGTATGACGGAAAAAGGAAGAAGGGTATAGAATACAAGGTTGGTGACAAGGTGTGGCTAGAAGGAACCAACCTGTCGGTAGATCGCCCAATGAAGAAATTAGGTGACAAGAGGTACGGACCGTTTATGATCCAGCAGAAGATAGGTGCCAGTTCCTATAAACTGGAAATCCCACGTACATGGAAACATGTACACAATGTTTTCAACGAAGTTCTTCTCACTCCGTATAAAGAACCTAGCTTTCCTACACAACCCCGAAACACACGCCCGCCTCCTGTTGTTGTAGGAGGAGAAGAAGAATTTGAAGCAGAAGAAATCCTTGACTCGAAGAAAGTAGGAAGAGGAATCAAATATAAAGTCCAATGGAAGGGATATGGTTCACATGAGCAGACATGGGAACCACGGTCAAATCTTACAAATGTTGACCAATTGCTCAAGGAATTCCATGAAAAGAATCCGACTAAACCAAAACCCGCAATATTTCGTCGAATTGAAATCCCTATTTCTTTATTCCCTACAGAATTGTTTCGACCCCTTCCTCTTGCCGACACAGAACCCAATCTCGCTTCACTACCCTCCGAAAACTTTCTTTTACAACAAGCACATCGTGGAACTCGTGCCCTAAGGAGAGGGTGATGTTACGAACTGACTCTTTTTCAATTTCTTTTTGTCTATCTTATTTACTTTTATCTTTTCCTTTTCTTTTATTTACATACATGTGACAACCTTGACATTCTCGCAATGTCAACGCATTTCTCTCATGTCTGTCAAACTGTTGACAGACTGTCATTCCCGCGCTGTCAACACAACTCTCTCATGTCTGTCAGACTATTGACAGATTGACAGTGTGAGAATTCTCTCATGTCTGTCAACCTTTGACAGATCGTTGTATAGCCTCACAGTTATGACGTGAGATAGTTCCCATGGATTCATTTCAGAATATGTATATAAGATAGGGCATTCCTTAGAGTAGTCTCTATCTCTGATCTCGTCTATTCTCCTCTGTAGCTAGACAAGTATCTGAGGACATACTCCTCCTGCACTATCCATTACCTTTTGATCTGTTCCCCCTGTGTGACGCCTGGACTAGTATAAAAGCTATCGAGTCGCTGACATCGAGCTCCTTGTACCAAATGTGCCCGGCCTGCGCCATCCCATACAATGGCTTGTGCATGAGGCAAACTTTGTCTTCTTTCCCCTTAATTCTGAACCCAGTAGGTTGATTCATGTAAACGGCAGGATCCTTAGGAAGGGAACCGTTAAGGTAGGCCGAGGAGAAATCCCATTGTCGTGTTTGAAGCTTCTTGAAAGCGCAGATCGCAATGAGAAGACGAACAGATTCCGCCCTAGCGACCATCGACCAGCTTTTGTCGAAGTCCACGCCCGGAACCTGCATATCCCCACGAGCTACATACCGAGCTTTTCGTTTCAGTACTGTACCCTCACCATCAACTTTTAAGTCGTACACCCACATGCCATTCATGATGCGCGCATTCTCTGGGCGATCCACCAATGACCAGCATTTCCGATCTTGTAGCGAGGTAATCTCCTTGAGCATTGGGGGTACCAATCATCCGGGGAGTTCATCGCTTCCGCATACGTCTTAGGAATCCCAATATCCCCTCCCCCTTTGATGGTGCTAGCAAGGATAAATATGTTGGCCCAAAGCTCCTCTTCGTCCCGCGCTCGACGCTCATCAACCTCATAATCCATCGATTGCAATAAACGAGCTGAAGGTATACGAGTGCGCGAAGAACGTCGAAGAGCAGGGGGTAATTGTTGAATACGAGCGGCGGGAGCATCAGGAATACGAGCGGCGGGAGTATCAGGAGGATGAGGTTGGGGAATGTCCAACTGCGAGTGGCTCTGACCCGACGTTGGAGGGGGTCTTGACGACGAGGAAGATTCCGAAGGCCCTTGCTCAGCGGGGACTTCATCATCCGTAAGCAGTTGCTTCTCGGACTGATTCGCGGAATCTACTCCGACGTAATCAATAGACTCCTCGGCGTTCACAGCTGATGGGTCTGTAAGGGTTCGTCGAGGCCTCCCCTCTTCAAACTCAACGTCCCTGACTGGATACACGCCTCTGCGTCTGGGATCCCAAACTCGATAACCCCTACGTCCGAGATACCCCACCATGCGCCCCTCCCATGCTTGCCGACCAAGTTTTCCCTCGAGATGGTCCAAGTCAGTCACCCATACTTTACTTCCCCAACGACGAAGGTGCGAAACGTTGATCTTAACACCTCTCGGCTCGAACCATTTCTCCCAAGGAATAACACCAGGATGTCGACTGGTGGGAATCATACCACGAATGTATCCATACGCCGCGGCAGCTTCAGCCCAGAACTGATGGTCAAGGTCAGAGTCTTCAATCATCGCGCGAACCCCCGAGATTATTGTGAGATTTGCACGCTCCACTTGACCATTCGCCGCCGAAGATGCTTTCGGTACCTTCTCAACGATGATTCCACGTTCGGCACACCACGAGTCAAAGAGCTTATTATCAAACTCCCGCCCCAGGTCGATACGGAAGATTCGTAATCGACGACCCGTTTGTCGTTCAGCCATCGCAACGAACTCCTGTACAAGTTTGAGGATTGACTCAGCATCCTTGTTTGTAGAGAAATAGGTGAATGGTATCCCGGTTCCATCATCACACGCTAATAGCATATAATATGCACCACCCAAGCTCCTGGTACGAGCACGACCCCATAAGTCCAAGCTTACTCGATCTAATGGCTCCGCGGCGGGAACCACAATATCATCAAACGGGTGTCTTTTGGCCTTTGCATATATGCACACCTCGCATTTCCCACACAACGAGAGGTCAGATATCTCCAGGCCTTGCACCAAGTTTCGCTTCGCCATAATGCGAATCATATTAACGTCTGCATGCCCGAAGCGATTGTGCCACATTGCCAACGAACACGGCTTCGAACGAGAGCGTCCGGAAGATGCAAGAACATAAGTAGACTCTGGAGGACCAGGATGTGGAGCGAAAGTTTCTCCTCCTGGAGCGTCCAAGTCATCCACAACATCCACTTGGTAAAGGCCGTGCCCACCACGCATCCCTGCGATACGCCCATCTAGAATAACCTTTCCGTTCGTCGAATCTCGAACGTCAATTCGTCCATTTCCCCACTCTCCCTTCATCCCTTTCTTATCCATACTCGGCAAGGACAGGAGATTCATGGCAAAAGCGGGGGTATGAGATGCATGGAACCTCAGTCTGTGGACACCACCCTCCTCTGTCTTTACCACTATCTCCGCAATGCCATGTCCCTCAATTTGAAACGAACCTGAAGACCCCTCCGCTGCCATTCGACCCACACTCTTCGCCGATGTGTACGAAATGAAACGACGACGATTGCGGATACACCAGTGGGAGGCGCCACTGTCAATGAAGGTCGGGATACCACGATTTATTGTATTCACTATCCGACTAACGTTTACAGAGGAAGGTTCTACGCTACTCGAATTGACCTGATCACCGCTCAGAAGGGCAACAACTTCTTCGACTCCCAGTCTGTGCGGGTGAGAATCAGGAGGTGCAGGCCAATTCGAGAGCTGAACCATACCTCCAAAATCGTAATCACTGAAATCGTAAACGGTAGCAGCGGCAACGTGACTTTCCTCGTCCTTGATCGATGCAGCGGTAATGGATTTTATGGCCGGTTCCATTCCTTTGGGTGCGTTATACCAGCGTGGAGCTTTGCCTTCACTTCCTCCACCCTTCGCCCAGCAGTTCTTCTTCAAATGACCAGTACGTTTACAATTATCGCAGACGATTCCCCCGGAACCCTGGCGCGACGGAAACGACGGAACGGCAAGTGCATTCGGTGCTAGGGTGTTGGCGGAGGCTGGAGACACGGATTCAACCATCATGTCGTATTCAATCAGTGCGCGTTTGAGATCTGAATACGACCTCGAACCGTGATTCTGAATGATCCACAGGTGGTCTGCAGGCAACGAAGTAAGAAAGCGCGAACGTAGGTCTTCATCAAGTACGACACATCCAACGTCGCTCGCCGCCTTACGAAGCGCCTCTAGCTGTTTGAAGTACTCCTCGAAAGGAGTACCGGCATTATACCGATATTGCTGTATCCGCTCCTTGGCCAAGGATTGGGCAGCCGCAGAGGAAGTATCGTATTCGCTGGTAAGTCGCGTCCACATTCCATGGGCGGACATAGAATCATTTACCCCAACAGATCGAGGATCTTTGATATTCTGATAAATGATACCAGCTAGGCGGCCATTGCGAAGCTCCCATTCCTCTGCGGATGGAGTACGGGAGTTGATGGGAGTGAATGTAGAGGAGGTCAAAGTTACGGGCACCGGAATAGCAGGTGACTCGGTAGAAGACATGGAGGACGCAGAGTTCGACGGAGCGTTAGACGAGATGGGAGAGACAGTTGTTCCGTCTAGGTAACCTGTTAATCCTGTAGCTCGTGCGACGCTCTTCAAATGATCACGGAATACAGCCCAGTTGCTTAAGCCGACGAGCTGGCGATCCTCAGGAAAGGACATGAGATTTGGGAGAGCATTTGCATTTGAGGACATTTTTGCTGAGTGCTGAATAGCGTGTCAGTCTAGGCAGGAAAATTCTGCGATTCTGACTGCGAATCTGTTAGAACTGTAGCCTATGTAAGTACACGAACAACCTCAGAACGACGATAAGTTCTCTATTACCTGTAGCCTATGTAAGTACACGAACAACTACATGGTAATATTAGTATAGATATCTAAGAGATGAAGTGAGACAGACGTACCCTCAGAACGACGATAAGTTCTGAGGGTATTCTAAATCCTGTCGCTCGATTATATGCGTGAAATTTTACTAGGGCTATGTCCTTAGCCCAAAACCCTGAAACCCTCATTTGAAACTCGCTCCCAACGCTGTCCTAACGGAAGCAAACCCTTTGTGAGGACTTCCGATATCGCAGTCTGCCAGAACGCCACGCGATCACATGATCACGCACAGGCGTCTAAGTACATGAATCTAACAAACTACAGTCTATTTCTATACTAAGTTCATTGAGGATTTCCTTCAAAGTTATTCGATAGATAAGTAGTCGCTTTAGAAGCTGAATATACCAAAGTCTGCAATTTTATAACGAGGGTATAATGCCTGGAAGACTACAAAACCTCGGATAGCACGAGTGTAGTACAGCAACAGACTCCCTGATGGGTCGGATGCAGAAAGGACGCGGATCACCCGCTCATGGCTTTGTGCCATTGTCTTGACGAGGTCCTCAAGCACAGCTGATCCTGATAAACCTTGCATTTGAGCTACCTGCTCAATCCTGGTGAATTCTCCATTGATTGCCTCCTTGTAGTACGACATAATGTCTCTAGAGCACAAGATTAATGTTAGTAAGAGCCCAGGTATCCGTAATCAGCAGAGAATGCATACGATGTGATATCATGCACCCAAATTCCATCGACGAGAGCTTGTATATAGCTTGTGGAATTAATGTTACAAGGGAAAGAAAGCAAATAGGCAAGCGTTCCGCAAGACGTAAACGTCTTCATGATAGTCGGAAAAAACGGTGCATCTTTGTTCACCTGCCACTGTTATAGATAACCCTGGTCAGTCAATTCAGAAGAGTAAATCACTGGTATACCCCTACTTTAGATTGCACACCACCGCTTTCAAGTTCTTCCTCGAGCTGATTGCTCATCACATACGCCTGGATGGTCAAGCGCAGCAAATCACCTGTTATGGGCGTATACATGTCTGCTAGCTCTGTCGTTGCAGCTACAATGTCGTCCAGTCCTTTCTCAAGCTGAGACCGCCCGGAAACTAGCCGCGATCCAAATTCTGCAATCGACCGCTGTTGAAAGCCGTGGTCGTCGATGAAATAGATGAACGCCATAAGCAAGGAGGAAAGTACGGGGACGTTGTGACTCTCGGTCCCTTCGTGGAAGAGGTATGCATGGTGTGCCGCCGCTGCGCCGATGATTACATGTTTTTCTTGAAAAGCATCGGTGAGATAGTTCCGTTGACGAGCCGCCTCGATGCACCTCGCGACGAACGGATTGAACGTAGGACTCTGGTCAAAAGGAACGATAGCGAGTGGATCGATGTTCAAAACCTGCATGGTATCCAGGACGGCTTTCTTGCACTGTAAGTCGAGAGGTGGTTCAGATAATGAACACACGAAAAATGATTTGAGTTGTAGTTACCTTTTCCATGATTGTGATGTCGATATCATTTTTGTTGCCTCTGTCCATAACCATAGTGCTGAATGTGCTGCACAAGCTCTGCGGGTTGTGGAGGAGGAAAGCACTTCGCAAGCTTTTTATAGGTAAAAATGCCCGTTGGAAGCAGTAAGAGTTTGAAGATAACACATAGTATGGATCTCCTAAACGCATGCTATGTCCTGACGTCTAAGTGCGATTAGTTCGCTCCAGATATGTGAGACCGTTGTCTAAGGATTATCGCTTGAGTACGAGAGTGCTTTAGAAGTAGTCTGCCCTTCAATGGTTATTGATTTCTCCGCTGTGCCTTAAATGGAAGAGTAAGCCCAGGATTAACAATTGAGCCGAGTGGATTGCATACCTCGAGACTTCCAACTAACTGAATAATGATGCCTAAACTCATGAGGAACAATAAATAGTTGTAAAAATATTAAACTTCCTGCCTTCGTTACTCTTTCTTAAGAATTATGGCCAGTCTTCGGAAGCTGGAGATTCAGATATGATGGATCCCCTGGATTCATAATGTATACGATACTACAGAACAGGGTCCTGTATAGTATAATTTATCACTTTCTTTACCGTGCAGATGAACAGTTGATGAATTGAATCTTGATAAGTGATAACTGGAGGTGTACATCCCAAATCAGCACTGCCGGTACTTCATTGGCGAATATCATTTTTACTTTCTCGGCACCCTATCAGTAGGAGTTGAATTCTTCGTTAGAGACGTCCTTCCAAAGTGTCTGAGTTGACATTGATATCAAGTATATCTGCACCTGTAATCTGTGATCAGCACTTACAACTGAACGTTCAAAGTACATACTCACGCCTTACTCCACTTGTTCCGGTCTCTCCGCTACCCGTTTCCCTGCTGTCTTCACATGCTGCACTAATAACCTGGTATTACAACAGTCAACTCATCCGTTCAAGAATGGGCACAGAGTGATTCAACAACCATGTTGCACGCAATCCCCCGGCCTGGAATTTGACACGCCTATCTACCAAAGATCGGATCCAAATTGTGTTTACTCATCCTGGTACACTAGATGGAGACAAATACATTACTTCCACGTGAAACAAAATCGCCTACACGACCCATAGCAAAATGTGCATAGTTATTCTACCCAATAATGCCACGGGGATTTGTAATGGACTGAAAGTCGCAGGAGGCGTTGTTCTACAGTCTAGACTGTACATGTAGTGAGTTTTCCAAGTTTGAAATTGGCTTTATTTTCCAGTACATCTTGTTTATTGAGCCAGCGCATTTCTCTGTTGATGAATAAAGATCGGATTCCACGGAGCAAGGAAGCAGACTTGGCCCATGAGATCGGCTAGTCCAGTCCTTCTTTTGACCGCTCCGTGCAAGTTTCTTGTCCCGATGTTTGCTCTCACAGACTCTTCGCTGAGGGATTCAAATAACGAACACCGCGGCTCCGTATCTTACGGATGAAAGGTTGACTGTTGCTGCATGATGATAGCACAAGGTTATTGTCGTCGAGTAACGTAGCATACATAAGTAAGCTCTGCGCCATACGAATGGATTTCGGTCGGGTTGCACACAGAGAACGCGAAAGGCAATTGGGCTTGAGGTGGACTGAGGAACTCGAAGCAAACGTCATAATAAGTGTAAGTTGTAACGCCGCGGTGCATTTCTGTTTCTACTACCAGTTTTGTTGACTGCTTTCACGAAGGATATCGGGATCGGAACTACAAGGGTATCGAAAGCCTGTCTCAAGATATCTTGACATGGACCCAACTTTTCTCAAATTAATTTTAACATCTTGAAGCACCTCGAAGCACACAATTGCCAGGCGGCAGGCACAGGCTCCAACTGCATCGTTCTACCTCAATTATCTTCTGCTCATCATCTGGAGTGTGCCATAATTGCTTACAGGCTTACACGTACACAAGCTCCTCTATCGTGTCAAGACATTAATTCCAGCTGAGCAGCATCCTGGCCCCATCTCAAAGAGCGTAACGTGAAGTGCCCAACTGAGGCGGAATAGAAAAGTCGCCGATGATGATTGGCTAAAACCTCCCGCATGGAACTCACTCAGCCGCTATCATCGCAGGCAAACTCTCAGAATAGCCTGATGGGTTCTGCTACCTGCAGGGGCTTGTATCCGGCTGTGTCTGATAGATCTCCAAATAATGGCACTCCAAAAAGAACGGATTCCGATCCGACTCCTTCTTCGTTCAAGTCAGACAAAGTTCAAACAACGAAATCGAGGCAAGTTTGTGGGGTTGATAAACGAATGATTATAACTGGTGAAGCATAAACGTTGCTTGTAGAAACTTTTCTGTGGATGCTGACATGAAGATTGATTATACTTATTCTTTAATCTAATTATCTTGCTATCTTCCCCATGATATTCTAGACTCCCTCTGGACGCAAAATCTCATCATGGAAGCCCAGAAAGTCTCTTTGTAAGTACAAGCTAGAGCAGAAGTAACTTCAGGGTATGTACCCATCTCCTCTGTGTCGCTGAAGTTTTTCAAACTCTTCTGGCTTTCTCCTGATTTTGCTCTACATAAGCCTTGCGTGTCCATTTGTGGACTCCGGCTCCTTTCACAGTGCGCTGGACGCGAGTAATTCTATTGGAATTCGTACGTGGAATTTAGTGAGGTTCAGTAGATCCGGGTCCAAGCCTTGGGACTGACAATGCAGTTTGAGGGTACGTACTCAAGCCAGCCTCATGCTTGCAGTGTGTATAACATGATATAAACAACAGCTCCCTCATCCAACCTCAATACCGTTCACCCTACTGGTCTGACGCCATCTTTTCTACGAACTACACCGCCATCGGTACCTGCAGGACACACGCGTCTGGCCGAAATCTTTCATCACTTGGAACATCGACATCACTCAGGAAATGCTTCGTCGACTTGGCCATCTATTGCTCTTGCAGATCATCATCCAAATTTCCTTCCTACAGCTTATTGAAGTTCAAGCAGCTCCTTCAGACAACACACTTAACATTCAGCCACCATTGTCCAACATTGTCGATTATCCGGCTGGAGTGCATGAGGCTATTTATCATCGAAGCCATCGCATTCCGGGGAGAATTCGCCGTCGAATGCATCCGTGAACATTGTTGCTTTGGGTCAACGGTACGAAGTCGCACGAACTTGTAATGTAGTTTGCTGACGTTTCGCATAGAGATACTGATCATAAACTAGAGCCCTGTAATGAGTCGCATATATCTATGGGTTTATCAAGTAAATAGAGATCTCCACCGTGTTGTAATTCTAATTACGTCTGCCAGATGTGGGTGCCAAATGCTACCCAACCTGAATTGAGGATTACTGCTACACGCAACAGGACTTGTCCCAACCGCTAGCACACCCAACTTATTCCCATCCAGTTTATAGCGTTTATACCAGGACCAGAAGAGGTCCAACATGCTCATATCATTCAATACTCTTTAGTTCGTCTCTCACGCCTGCAGTTATACGGTATACCGACAAAGCGAAATAACGGTCGATGATAGGCTATGCAAGATCTGAGCGCTCGAAAACGGTGAAGGGTAAGACTTTTGTCTAATATGCAATGATCTAAAGATACACCGTACAGTCCTTTACAACCGTCGGGATTACTACTTTCGTCGATATACAAAGGCTGTAAAGTTGCCAGTTGGTCAGCCGTGCTATAAATCGAGCAAGCTTTCACTTCGACCTCTATCATATCATTCGCTTTCCCATGATTCGACTTTTATCTTTCGTTTTCTTATCCGCTATACTATGCTCACCTGCCGTAGCAATACCGAGACATGTGAGTTTTGTGACTTTATCTCGCACAAGGTTTTTTATCAACCGGCAATATTTTCAGAATATTTCACCACGTCAAGCTTCGAATAGTAGTGTGGGGATGAAAGGAGACTCACATTGCTCAATAGTACCTTCATTTTTGTAAATGTGTCTCCGCAGCCTCACTTTTTTCTTCAGTATATGTGTGTAACTGCTGTCATCGAAGGATCAATGACCCAATGTAAGGTTGGCCCATTCGTTCCTCTTCACCTCTCATCGAGCATACATCACTACAGATACGCTTTCTGGAACAGGAAGAATGATACCTGGTTGGATGGGCGTGTACGCAGACTTCTTCATCTCCGTCTACTGCAATGCCGTCTGAACTTTTATTTCTTCATTTCAGTGGCTTTGGATCCCAGATGGCGAACAGCCCTATGGTGATTCTGTGGTTGAATTCAGATGGCTCGATTACCCTTTCGCAACGCCAAGCACCAGCGGAGGTTATGCCCGCAGTCGTAACAAGCCCTCTTCGAACTGCGTCGTTGTTGGCGAATGCCAGCATAACAGTAGGGAATAATACACAGTTTGTGTTCTCTATTCCTGCAAGTGTGAATGAGAAATTTCTCTGTCTTCGGAGGAGCTAACCTGTCCATAGGCTGCAAACACAACAACCATTCCTACCATCTGGGCATTCGGACCCCAAAATCCGGGGTCTTCATCTTCTAATGCGCTACTTCAGATACACGAAGAAACAGGTATTGCAAGCTTCGACCTGTCCAAGGATTTCACAGGTGTCGCCTCACCATCATCAGCTCTCATGCCCTTCCAACGCCTAGTTATAGCACATGCTATCATGTTGACGATTGGCTTTCTACTTCTATTACCAATTGGAGTTCTATTAGCCCGTTATATGAGGACGTTCACCCCGATCTGGTTCAAAGGTCATTGGTTTGTTCAGTTTGCAGTTTGTGAGTCACGGCTTCTACTGCAGTGAAGCTTTGAGAGAACCTTGATTGATCATTGCTAGCTGGACCAATAATTGTTGTCGGCATTTCTCTTGGCTTTCAAGCTGTTGTCGAATCTGGTGCTCAACATCTCAACGATGAACACAAGGTCTGTTTCAGCTACTGTTTTTCGGCATTGCTTTTACTAAATGTTGTTGTAGAGATGGGGAGTGGCGTTGTTCATCCTCTATCTCTTCCAATGTTCTCTCGGAGCCTTCATTCACAGGGTTAAATTCGCCAACATTTTGGGACGGCCACCACAAAACTATATCCATGCATCCCTCGGTTTGTTCGTCGTTGGAGCTGCGCTGTATCAGGTCCGCACCGGATACAAGACCGAGTGGCCCAAAATAGGACGTGGGCCGCTCATGGCGGGTACGGACTACATCTGGTATATTTGGGTCGTGGTAAGCGATTTTCTCTGTCTTCAGAAAAGTGAACGTCATTCGTTGAGCGTCAACTTTTAGATGCTTCCATTGTTATATGCAATTGGGTTAGCTTTCCTTCCGAAGCAATTCAGGCAGGAAAATAAGCCCAAGAAAGAAAACTATGCTGAGATGTTTGACGTAACAGCGTTCCGTGAAGAGCTTGAGCTTGAGCACGCAATGGATAGTCAGATTAGTGAGATGATGGCAGAGGAGCATCATGATATGATGGCTGAAGAAGCGAGGCCTACATTGTCTTATAGAGACTAATGTATTGGCAATCTATCTATGAACTTGTAGCGGGAAGAAGACTATTCTCTGAAGTCAACCAACCATCACGCTCGTACCCTTAGAGTCCGCATATTCATCTACGTAAGTCTGTTCCTTGTCTCCGCGACGTGACTATCCGACTGTCATGGAAATAGAACTCAATTCGTACTGTGGAGGCACATTGAGGCCCTGTTCAAGGAAAAGTAAGCTGACTGTTCAACATGCATATCAAAGAGGAATCATTTACTGGTGGGCAATTGTTTCCTGTTTCAACAACAGCAAGGTAGACTTCATCTCCAGCGGATAAATCCGATGAAACTGGGAAAACAAGACTTGACGGAGGCGGAATACTGCCAGACAAAACAGGCAATCCTAGATAAAATCATAAATGAGCAGAAAGTATATGGAATCCTGGACTAGTGCAGAGCAAACAGACCGAAATTCGGGATCAAGTACGACCCAAAGTAATAAGTATATCCGCCTTCGGCGAACTGACCAGTCGAGTTGAGACTCGAGGCTGACGGGGCATAATCTGTAAGCCAAACGGCGATCGGGCTGTATCCATCTTCGCACCAGTTGGAGTCTCGAAACTCGAAAGGGAATGAGGAGCCCTGGGCAACTACTATGCCACTTGTGGGCGCGGAGAGGATACCATGACCACTTTCGACCTGGCGAGAGCTCAGAGGAGTGGAGCAAGCATAAAGCGCACCGCACAAAATTATGAGCACTGTTGTTGCGAGCGAGGAAACCATGGCAGTTGAGGCTTTGAGTTCTACGAGCTCAATCCTCGTTTTATACTGTTGGGCATAGACTAACTTGAACGCTTTGAATAATGATAAGGGGTGAGAGAAACAGTCACGGAAGTGTTCTGTGGGTAGAATTCCATTTGTCATAATCCTTTCTAGTCCCGCTCAACGCTGAGATGTATTACTTCCTTCAGAATGTCAAAGGGGTACTGTTCCAGAGGATGACTCAATGGACTACGAGCGCGAATTATTGAGTTCATCACAATGATTGCAGTACAACACATTCATTTGGTATGATTCTGATGAACGTGCCTATAGGCACGCACTACAGAGGCACCAGGAGCGTATTGTCTTTGGGCACTGCCTAGATATATCAAAGACGAGTCAAAGAACGGATATGTATGAAGTGTAAGGTCGAATTGACTGCTCACACTATCTAAGCTTATTTCCAAGTTGTAACGTGCCCAAAATCCGACGTTGCCACGAAAGGCCCAAGGAACCAGTAACAAATATGAATACTATGATGAATATACAGAAGGACCCCACTGACTGTGTTTGACATAGGGGAACGAGATAAGTAAGTACGTACGACGAAAATTTCTTGCTTCCACGGGGGCCTAGGGCACTCAGGTCCTAGAAAAGACTTGAGAGGCCGGCAAACAAGGGTTTTGAAGTTTAAGGCCACCAACTCTCCGACATTCCGTACCTAGCTCTGATTCTCCTTCTGAATTTGAACTGGCTCGAAGATATTCCGGAAATGAGGGTTCAGAACGCTCATTTTTTTCTGCTCTGACCATGTGTTTTGCAACACATCATGAGGGTCTGTATTATTATAGCTCTGTAATTGTGCATCAGGAAATATTGAGAAAAGTCTGGGTAGGACTTACTGAAAGATCCTATGATAAAACCACCAAGCTACCAACTACAACCCCACCAAGAAACGATACGGAGCTCGCTCAACGCGGGCAAGCAACAGTTAACGAAGAGCGCTCGCACTATTATTCGCACTATTGCCTAACCCGTCCGTCGAATATTGAGCTAGATCCAAACTGATACTTTTAAGCTGGTATTCGAATCAGTGTCAGATGTAGGGATACCAATAACCACATCACTCGCTATAGTGAGCTTATACCCAGCGAACGACGTAACAATACCCGCTGCGCTCTCAGCGAGATTGATGGCGTTCCCGCCTTAACAAAGATGAAGACGGAACCTGCTTAGGCTGCAATGCGATTATAGAGTATGAAACAAGAGCTGATGATAGATAAGAGAAACGAACAAGTGTGGTCCAAAAGTGGCAATGAATCCCCAAATAATGATACTGCGTTTCCAACAACAGAACCGGCACCGGTTGTGATATCACTGACTATGAATGAATGGATAAGGAGTAAGGAACGGTCAGGGACCAACTGTTGTCCCGACGTTATCCCGATGTTCGACAGCGAGACTATACACCATAGATACAGAGGTGTTTACTATGTGAGTTGCTGGTAGGAGATCATTGTGACTAGAATGACAAAAATCCAACTCGAAGCGAAAATTGGTAAAACAAAAATAAGTAAAAGTCAGATTGACCACAAAAGTCGAGGGAAAACCAGACGAGCACGAAGGGGCAAGAGTGTATGATGGGGTGATCTTGCTAATGCATTATACACTCTTCGTCGTTAGCGAATGAGGAGCATGCGGGAAATCCGTAGATCCATGGCAATAATAAAATGCGTACAGCGTCCCTGGAGTAGTTTTGGAGTTTATACAGTAAAGACTTCATACCTTCTGAGCATAGTCAACCGTAGCATATTCCGACGCTTGAGGCTATCAGAGAGAGCTGTGATATTTGGCCGAGAATATTTATTAGTATACTGTTTATATGATAGCGACTGAGCCATGCACTAATCCATGTTGAAGGATCTACCATCTGTAGGCAGCACAGAACAAGCAGAAGGTTCGAAAGATCAAGACCTGTGAATGTTAGTGCCGTTGTAGTGGGGTCCCGTAATCTTCAACAGTTAACATAGCCCGTGAAGAGATTTCCAACTACTTAGATCTGTTTAGTCGGAGGGCCCGCCGTCGAGGTTTTGGTTGGATTGACTGACCTTAATTTTCTTGTTGAAATTCGTCAACCTGTGATGATTATTGTTGGGATTATGTTTCCAGATTCAACGTGACCGTCAAGTCATTGAGATGGAGTTGTTCAGCGAAAGAATCTGATTTAGGAATGCCTGGAAAAGGTACGCGTCCTGGGGGTTGATAGTGGGATTTGAGAGTATTGTGCAATTGCGAAGTGGTGCCCTGGCGGTAAGCATGGGGTAAGGAAGTGCGCAATAACCAACCGCGGCTTCCATTTGAATATCAGAATTCAATGAAAAAAAAAAGTCGACGCTGAAAGTTGCAAGTTGAACATCAAGTCGTGGAAGGAGCAGAAGGACAAGATACCGAATGAGGATTTGGTCCAGCTTTGTTCTTACTTGCCACTTCCTTCTAATATAGCAATCTTCAGGAGCAGAGAATCGAGCTGTGCGTCGAATGAGTTTGACCACACGCCAACACTACATGGAAAAGTAAACGATTCAGAGAGCGCATGAGTGAGTTTTTGTACTCCACACCATAAAGGATGAACTAGGTAAGAATTAATTTACTTACCCGGCGTAATTCGTCGCTACCGCCCTCAAAAAGAGATGTTTGCGCGTAGGGATAGTGTTCAAATGGTGGATAGGAAGACTTGTTCAGTGAAGATACATGAGAAATTAGTGCTTGAGAAGGAACGAGAGTCCCATGCGATGGAAGAGATGATCGCTGTGCAAGAGATAAAGAATATAATGAGAAACTATAAGCCTGAACGCGACTAATGTTGTGCGCTTGACATTGTTCACTTAATTTTGTTTATTGCTCGATGATAAGAGCGGCAGAGTATGATATAGATAGCGTTGAACTGTATATCCAGTCTCCGACCGAAAACCGCGTAATTCTCTCAAACCCTAACCCATCTACATCTTTCGCCTGGTGCGCATCTTCTACTTACCTTTGAGCACTTCAAAAGCTGGTCTTCTCTTGTGCTCTCAAATCTTTATTTTGCATATTCGTCATGAGGATTATCTTCATCTTCAACACACTCGTCCTGTCCGTTCTCGTCCTTTTCAGCAATCTCGCCGCGACAAGGCCTTGCCGTACGTCCTCGCTCGTTCATAACTCTGAGCTAGAAGATCGCGGAATGGCATATCCTTCTCCTCCTCCTCCTTCTTCTCTTCCTCCACCCAAAGTACCAGATGGAGCTATTTGCTTCTTTGCTCTAAATCATGTAATAATTTCAATAACATGGTCTTCCGTTGATCCTAGTCTCATCGAAACTGCGTTCATTCATTAAGGAAACCACGCAGAAGTTGAACCTCAAGTCGAATGAAAACTTTATATTAAAAAACAGTAAAATGAAAGCACAAATCGATTACAAATTCAAGTGTGGGTCGAGTCCAAAGGTTATAGACAGGAAACCGTGAGTTGTTTCGTTTTCTCGTCCTGCCTTAAACTTACTCCTGTCTTTTTCTTATATAGGAAGGATCTGCTGGTAAGAATCGTTCTGAAAACAGCCAAGGAACAATTCCAATTCCCAAAACAGTGTGTTCTCAAGGCCAATCATCTGTTCAAGAAAACCGATATGGTGCATATTTGACTTGCGAAATTGTGTGCTATAGGCGATTAAATTATTCTATACCAAGATCTACTTCGAGAACATGATACAAGATCGCAACAGTCCTCATCCTGTCAGCTTTTGCAGGAACGAAATGACAATCGAGCCTCAGCTCTTCAACAACGAGGAACTGAATATCGAAGGATATTGTTATGCTCCAACGGGTATTCAGAACAGTAAGCAATCGTACTCAATCTGCAGTATTGAAAGGGCTCTCATGTCCACGGTGGCTCTGATTTTCTACTTGGTAGTGAACGGAACAGAGTTGTCTTGGAATATTCCTTGGCAGAACTGGGGATTCGTAACTGGCCCACTGACAACGATGAGAGGATACTCCCTGTGCAAGGGATAGCGAGCTATTATGCATCGGAAGCGGGTATGGATCTTCATAACGGAATGTATTAGATCCGTAAAGAATATAGGGAGAGCTTACCCGAGATTGGTTAGAGCTGGCGGGGTGAGCACAATGGGACGGAGAGACAAGAGAATCCGTCAGCATTGAAAGAAACAACCCCACCTGTGAAGATGCTTAATTTATTCCGATTGACAGATTATAAAAGTATACCCATTATTCAAAGTTATGGCTTCATTGAAAGATTTTGATATATCCAAGTGAAGAGGTTCTTCGAAATTTTGTTCGCAAAAACATCGTTTAACAAGATACATACACCGTGAATTTGAAGGCTCATCCAAGCCGTCCGAGCTCCTCAGCCCTACACGTAATGAAAGCGGTGTCTCTACATTTCTAACCATTGTATCGTATGGGGCCAACTTATGGCCAACCATTCCTGAACTAGAGATATACTGACTACTGAGCCGCCGAGACTCATGTCATCACCAAAGAAAAGTGAAAATTACTAGCCCGAGTAGAGCTCCAGAAACTGTTGGCCATGGAAAACACCACACGCCGGTTTGCGCAGCGGTATTGGCATTGGCAGCTTGACCGGACCCACTGTTTCCATTTCCACTCGATGAGGGTGAGGGTGAGGAGGACGTTGAGGATGCTAGGGATGATGATGAAGGAGCTGAGGAGTTTCCGGTTGTATCCGTAGTTGTGGTGGTAGCGAGATATGTGCGGATGTAGGCAATATCCCAGTAGGCGTCGTTGTAAATCGGGTTTCCTGTCCCGATGACATTGTCGATCTGGAAGATGGAATTGGGTGTAGAAGGAAGGTAAAATCATATATGCAAGGAGGTGGCGCAAATGGATCGACAGAAGAGATAACACAAACGTGAAGTTAAACATTTAACGTATGCGGAAATCAATGAAGAGACTTACACATTGACCTGAGCATCCGGTCGAGTTGTAGATAGATGGTACGCCAGCCCTTGATGAAGAAAGACCATCCATGGTACCGGAATTGTCGAAAGAGAATCACTCACCAGACACCACAAAGAGTTATATCAAGAACGAGTTGTTGAGGCTGGAAATACTGCGAAATATTACAGGCAGTAGAGAGATACGCAGCTGTGGGTGTGCCCCAGTCGGTAAGGTTCATGGTCGAGGCACTATCAGCTTGGGATATTGATGCTGGTATGTTGGAACGCTGCGAATTCGAAACAATAATGGAATCAGACCGGTTAGAGATAGACTGTGAGGTTACTCACGGCCCAAAACCACATATATATCCCACTAACATCCAACTGTGTAGCAAAGACACCTCCACCAGCCTGCGCAAACCCACTCCCGAAACTGTTCGGTTTCGTCTCCTGTACCAAACACCCTTGTCCCGTTGAACAATCGGTCTCAATGGTGTTCCCTGTTTGACTTGAATTGGGAGCGAGGTAACATCCTGGAGTGGTATGAAGCGCGTATTGGTTGGAGTTGAGGTTATTGATAGCTTCTATGATGTCGATTTCACCACCGAGAGGCCAGAGGATATTGGTGCCGAGCATCCAGAATGAGGGCCAGACAGAACAGCCGTAAGGGATATGCGAAACATCGATGATTATGAGGCTTCCAATGGGATAGGCGTCCTTTGAAGTTATTTTAACCTAGAATTGCAACCGTTGAGAAGAATAAAAGACGAAAAGGAAAAAGATATGACTGACGCACCGAATTTCTGTTTACTGTTTGGGCGGCAGGTATATTTGTTGTGTTGTCTACTCGGATGATTGCATGTCCTGTACTCGAGTCGATGAAAGTCAAGCCCTGGGAGGTCCCAGTGCTCTGGTCGACATATGTGACGTTCCCTGGAATACAAATGAGGTACTTACTACTGCGCCACAATGAACAGCACTCACCCCAAGTTGTGTTATCAATGAAGCCGTAATAATCCCATTCCGAGAAGAAGTCGGTACCGGAATATTCACGGATCGGTGTGTATATGGCAGCAGAGAACCGGAAGAGTCCAGGTAGAAGGAGTAAGCCAGGTAGGAAACGAAGACGAAGTGGCATAGTAGGATGGTAAAGCAAAGCAAAGCGAAAAAAAAAAACATGAGGGTTTTATCTGCATCACAAACACGTTATCTCAAGCATGATCCCATCTTTGTCGATAGCCCGAAAGGGTGATAAGTCGAATAAATATAGTTTGAACATTTAGACCGTGTGGCAAACCAAACACCGTTGTAGGTCAAGTCATTTCGTTATGTAAATGGGCAGGGAGAGTGAAGGGAGCGAGTTCTTTGCTGTCCTTGAAGGCCTGCTTGGAACGATTTTGGAGCTTGGTACGTATGTAGATGCAAGCTTGAGACGGAAAAGACAAACCGAGGTGGGAGGGGTTCAACGCGTTCAGGCACCTAGAAAATCACCCAATTGCCGAAATTCCGTGGTCGGAGGATAAGTAGATATAACCAAAGCCGATGAACCTATCACTGGGCATATGGTGTAGGGGTTATCACGTTCGCTTTGCATGGTTGCATGCGAAAGGTCTCCGGTTCAAATCCGGATTTGTCCATTCTTTCGTTTCATTTTATTGAATTTGACTTTGGTTTGACCCTTTCCTTTTTGGTACGTAGTACCGTGCAAGTTTAACTCAGAGCTCAAGATAAAAACTTGCAGCAAACAGCTGCACGTTATGATAGCTGAGAACGAGTAAACTTGAAATGACGAGCTTTAAAAGAGTGTATACCAAAATGCTGAGGAAAGCAACGATGATAGATCAAAAGGAGAGCGTAGCGTATACAACTAGTGGCGCTGAGAACAATGCCTGTTGAAAATGGCAGGAAAGAGTTACACTGCGGGGATTGTACCATTTTCCCGCGGTGAAAAGGCTGATAATATGTTGAGTATATGTACAAAATTCCTGTAAATAATCTATTGCTGAATATTTTGAAAAACCTTTACAATTACCAAAAGGAGAGTATCAAGATAGTTATTTAAAAATCAGTCAGATATTCACCACCCGATTATTCATAAAAAGCACAGGATAAGGCCATGAGGCTTCTTCAGAATAATCTCGACGAGATTATTTGAACTAATTTAATATAATCCTGGTTTCATTGTTACCTACCATAATCTCAACAAGCTTACGTAGAAACCAGGATTATATTGAATAATCTTGTCGAGATTATTCTGAAGAAGCCTCATGGCCTTATCCTGTGCTTTTTATGAATAATCGGGTGGTGAATATCTGACTGATTTTTAAATAACTATCTTGATACTCTCCTTTTGGTAATTGTAAAGGTTTTTCAAAATATTCAGCACTAAATTATTTACAGGAATTTTGTACATAAACTCAACATATTATTAGCCTTTTCACTGTGGGAAAAAGGTACAATCCCCGCAGTGACTCATTTCTGTCTGTTGCAAAAAGCGAAACGTTCAACAAACCATGTTTTCTAGTATATCGATTGAAACTCAAGCTGAACATCGTCGAGTGGCATTACGACTTACAAAGTCTTTTTCCGATACACTTTTCTTGACAGTGAACACACCAGGATATCCCCAGTCGATAAGCTTCACTTTTTTGATTTTGCCTCCGTTAAAGGTGACACGGACGTTACCCGAGTGGAAATCACTGAAAAAAAACAATGAATGTGTTGTGAAATTGCGAAGATGATATTCATAACTCACGCATGAAGTATTCCTTTCTTTTTGACGTAATAATAAACTTCGTTTTGCAAGAGTTTCATGTACCGCTTTTCCATTTCTTTTTGTTCCTTTCTCGGAGCATTCTGATACTGCTCAGAATCCACTATATCCACCCCTTCCACGTAATTCATCACGATAACAGGCCTAAAGTCATAAGCCACTGGCCATCCATATTTCTTTCCGTAATCAAACTCATGCGAAGATTTCGCCGTGGCTTGGAGCGCTTTTACTTCGGCGTGGGCTTCCCACTTGTCCAATTCCTCATTCTTGAGGTAGCCTTTTGCAACGCCAATAGTTTGATCCTGGTCATCGAGCACATATGCAATTTTTGTTCTACTATATCGCTCTAAAACGCCGCCGTTGTCGTCGAGTCTGGGTGGTATGTCAGAGTTGGAAATTCTTGTATGGATAGGCAAGGTTTTCGCTATCACCCAAAGCAGGAGGTATCTAAGCTCAGCAAAATTTTCAAAATACAGGTTACTGAAATAAAGACTCACTAAAAATGTTCCTTTTGTAGTCAAGATCCTCGCCATATACCCCCAGAATCCACGACCGCTTGTGAAGCGCTTGCATTAACTGGACAATCGAACGCCCTAAGCGGACAACGACTCACATCGTGTTCCTTTAGAATGTCGGCCTTTGAATAAATGCCTGGAACATTTCGAGCCTCCAGTTGGAAATTCGTCACATTCTGAGAAGCTGTTGGTGCGGCATGCGTGAAAGCCGGAAAGGTGATACAGAGAGAGGCAATTAGAGGGAGAATCAAGAATGAACGAGTCATCAAAGGCCTGCTTTGAGCTTGGTTTATAATCGGTTCAGCACTAGGACGGTAAATGGGAAAAAAGCAGGAAAAAAAAACTTGAATTTAATCTGGTCAAAAAGGTTTATTTGAAATTGACTCCGTCGGGATAAGAGATATATTGCTTGAAGGGTCTTCTTCCCTGCACCGTGCCAGCGCTACGACGGTACTTTCAACTTGAAGAGAAGACCCGAAGATGTTGAGCCTTGCTGATCATGGACATCTAAAATAATAATATTCAATGGTACGGGTCATGAGTATCTGAAAAGCCAAGAAATAAGTTTCAATTGAGCTAGAGCGAATGTCTTTAGGCGTAGATTTTTGAATAATGAGGAACAGGAAACTGGGTGGTGGAAATACAGCCTTGCAGAGGCAAATGAGAAACTCCAAATTCTTAGGACGCAACGTAGCAGGTTCGAAAGTCAGAAAAGGTTGAAGAAAAGTCTGCACTTCATAGGTGCAGTCAAATACATTCTAGCGGAGATTAACCCAAAATATTGAGTGGGTGTAAACAGAGTACAGAGAATCATTAGTAGACAGTCATCGAAAGGAGTTGATAGCGCTCGAGGTATGCCGCAGCCGGCATTTGATATTTGTCCAATCCAAACAACCGCACGTTCCAAGACGACATTGACGATCTCCACTTACTCAAAGGACTCTGAATTACAAAACGAACGTTGAATGTACATACAGAGAAACTGATTTCAAAATCTCAATACACACCACTGTGAAGGACACCATGTCAGGAATGTTTGGTGGAGGAGGTATTAATCCATACGATGATATCGTTGGTAAGCTCCTCTCAATGAACAACTCTTATCCGTTCATTCAATGAATGCACAGCTAAAACAACGGACGAAAATTTAACAAGTGAAAACTGGGAGCTCATATTGAACTTGTGCGATAAAGTGTCAGATGAAGGTAACGAAGGGTACGTTCCATCGTCTTCTCACTCTCAGTGATTTACCAAGGCTTTTCTTCAGTGCCCGGCACGTTCTTTCCTCCCTTCTCAAACGGCTCTCTCATCGGAATCCGAACGTTCAGCTCTACACACTCTCCCTCGCCGATGCACTCTCCAAAAACTGCGGTCTTATTGTCAATCGCGAGATTGCTTCTCGTGCGTTTACTTCCGGTCTAGAGAAGCTGGTAACGGACAGAAACACACACGATAAGGTGAAGAAGAGAGCTTTAGGACTGATCAAGGAGTGGACAGAGGAATGGGAAGGACAGGATGAGCTGGGGATCATGGAGGAGTGTTATCTGGCTCTGAAAAAGAAGAGTGAGTTTTGAAATCCTCACCGTGCTTTTATCATTTTTATCTATGTCGATTAGATTACAACTTTGACGCGATCAACGAACTTCCACCGCCAGCGGTTGACGATGAAATTCGACGAAGGGAAGAGGAAGAGCTCCAGCGTGTACTGGAAATGTCGATGCAGGATCGAGGTGGGTATTCCTCCTCCTCCTGGGCTCAACCGAGTGGAGCCGGCTCGTCTAGCTCACAATCAAACGGTGCGAACCGGAATGGATACGTGCCTTCGGCGAACCCATCAGCCGCTTCTTCGTATGCTCAATCCCCTGCGACTACCACTACGACTACAACAAACTCGACATCAAATGAGCCAGCTCGTGGAACAGCCGGAATAATCTCGAGCCTAGGTTCGATGACCATTGGGTCCAGTACTTCTCTCAATTCAACTTTGAGCACGACTAAACGTTCAAACCGTGTACGTGCTCTCCATCCGTTTACCCCAACTGAACCAGGTGAACTCGCCTTTTCTGCCGGAGATATCATCACTGTCGTCGATCGTAATTATAAAGACTGGTGGCGTGGTCAACTCCGTGGTCGAACTGGTATCTTTCCAGTCAACTACGTCGAAGTTCTCCCACCTCCTGATGAAGCTGAACTGGCTCGCGAATCTCAGCAAGAGGCAGCTGTGTTTGCTGAAGCGACAAACGTGGAGAGGTTATTGGAGATGTTGAGGGATTTGGATCGGCAGCAGCAGGAGTATAATAACTCACGAGCCCAGTCCACACCGCCAAGTAGACTGGCTGATAACGATGAGCTTCAAGAGCTCTACCGATCCTGCATGGCACTTCGCCCGAAGATAGTCAAACTTATCGAGAAGTATAGCCAGAAGAGAGCGGATCTGGTATCGATGAACGAGACCTTTGTTCGGGCACGAGGCATCTTTGAGAGGTTGATGGAGGAGAGTCTGGCTGGGTACGGAGGAGGAGGAGTGTATCCCCCTAATGTTTATGGTGGTGGGTATCCGACTGCGGGTCCACTTTCGCCGTCGTCGTACGGTGCACCTCAGCTGGGCTATCACCCGACTCCGACGCCTGGTCCTTATCCTCAGGCGTATCCTGGTCCAGTGCAAGGACCGGTACAGGCACCGACAGCTAGTTCGCCCGTGCTTGAGGGTGTAGTTCCTCCCGGCGTTGGACCGGGGGTTACTCAAGGCGTAGTCGGCCAAGGGCAGCAACCTATATCTGCCTACGAAGCATTATACGGACAACGTGGGTCTCAGCAGCAGGGCGGGAGGTATCCGTTCCAGGGTCAAGGAACCCCAGGCGTACTGGGCTTGCAGGGACCCGCTGGTCAAGGAGTACACGTATCGGCACTGCAGGCGTATCCTCAACAACAGCCTCAGCCTGGACAGACACAGCAGGCGCAAGCTCAACAACAACCACAATTGGCGGTTCAACAGACTAATACGCAGTCGCTACCTCAAGCTCAACCGTCTTCTCAACAATCACACCAAGTTCAACCACGACCCGCTCAGCAACAACAATCTCAACCTCAGCCCCAACCTGCTCAACAATCCTCTTCGTCTCCTTCTGGCCCACCACCATACATCTATTCTCCAACTACGACCTATCCTGACCCGAACGTTCAAGCGTGGGCGCAATATTATGCCCAGGGAGGGAAGGACTCAACCGGTGCAGTTTATTTCGTTAGTGTTCCGGGAGTGAAGGAACCTCCCGAGGGAACTCTTGCTGTGGAGCAGAGGAGAGATCAAGAAGCGCAAGAGGTCCACGGCGTACAGCAGACGGAGCAGGTGCAGCAAGTACAGCAAACGCAACTACAGTCCTCACCTGCTCAAACACAGACTCAGCCGTCGTACGGGAATAGTCCGTACGGTCCGAACCCCCATCAAGCCATCGACGCGAGCTCCTATCCATCAGAAACGACGGCGAGTACTGGGAACACATCGACTTCGAGTCTTCCTCTACCATATCCTGGGTCGGATTCTGCACACGTACCCGCAAGTCGTTCATCGACTATAGATAGCTCGTTTAGCACGGCTACAGGTGGCAGTTTACCCAATCCCTATGGAGCCATAGGAGGAGGAGATACGAATACGGGAACTGCCCCTGGGGCTTCTGAGAGCTTGGAGAGATCGTCTTCGTTGCCTTACCCTGGAGATGCCGCACCTCTTCCCATAATGAACCAGAACGTGATCTCAAGTGGATCTGTTTCTCCGAGCTCACCTCATGCTAATTCCTACTCTCATTCTTATCACAATACTAACCCTTCCAACTACTCATCATCAAGTTTGTCCTCCTCTTTGCCTCTTCGGCAGTCGTCTACGTCCCCACCACCAGGCATACCCCCCACGTCTTTCATCACCAACGCCGCTAGCCCACCATTACCGTTGTCTACCAGCAACGTTGCGATCTCGAACTCTCCCCAGATATCAACCTCAACCCCGTCTTGGCTTTTGCCGAAGATGGGACAAGGGCATTTTGTGAATCCAGCTGCAGGGACAAGGACGGATTAGGATTTTAGGCATGTGGTTGAACGATAAGGAAAGGAGTTGGAAGTCTGTCGAGGTAGGAAGAAGAACAGGCTCAAACACCGAGTGCATCAATGTTTGACAATGGATACCCTCTGCGTTTTTCTGTACGAACTCTCTACGTATTTATCGTTGGTAGTACATGTTACTATGGATTACTCGAAAAAGTATCCAATCAAATCCCTTATAACGAATTTTCAGAGAACACAGTATCAAAGTTGAAAAAGCTACAGAGCATGACCACACACATACCCACGGCCAACCGCAAGGGGAAAGAGACAGAAGAACAGCAAAAAAAGCAGAAAAGAAGAATCCTGTACCGATGAACAATACATTGTACCCAATCAAACATTGGAACCTTGGGCCCAGCATCTTCAAGATCGCCAAATATCTTCAACTCATTGAGCAGAGCACAAAGTCCATTCAACTCCCCTATTTCTTCTCGGTTACAGTGGGCCACTTTCGATCTTCTGTGGTTCTAATGCTGGGGTCATCTTTTCAGAATCAATGTCATACGCGAGAGGCCACTCGGACATTGAAGACAACCGGTTGATATCATGATCCTTGTCCTCCGTCTCTGGGTTCCTTGTCGGCGTCCCCTTATTAGACAAAGACTCGAAGAATTGCCACATATTGCGTCTTGCCTCACCGAAATAGATGGACTAGAAGACTCGAACAAGGTTGAGTACTTGAAACGATAACTCTTTGAAACGTTCATCTCCTTCGACAAGTTGCTCTATACAAGTACATGGACCTGGTTGAATTTCGGATCGTAGTCTATCAGATTTGACGTTGGTTCTCCTAGCTGTTCGAACGTTTCTTTTTAGTGGCAGACTTCCGTTGGATTGTGTTGCTGGTGGAGCAAGACGGGTAACTGGACGGAAATCAAACGGGCGGGGAAGTATCAATATAGCTTCTCATACCCTGATATTGTTATTGTTGATGTTCGATTGATTCATCGACGATACTAGTGCTTATTCCGTTACTTGGTGTTATGGGAGAAGCATCTGTTTCTGCGTGTACACAAGCTATCAGTTGTTCGAAGGATAAGGATCTCGAACCATCCTTGAAATGGGGGAGTGGGAAGTGCGGTAAACCATATACCTACCGAGGTCGTAAAATGTAACATGAATTTGTGAAGTGATGAGAATAACTAGTTTTGTGAGCCTTATTCAAGAACGATGGCCTGGCCGTTTCCCACAAAGCGCTCCTTGACCTGAGTAAATCTGGGAGAGGGCAACTCAATCGTTGCAGCTGACTGTGGAAGTATGAAGACCTCCTACTTGAAGCCTGAAGTTCTCTAAGCTCGAAAACGAGTACATATAAATGAGGTCCTATAAAGACAAATGTGAAATCAGTCCAGAATGACTACCCCGAACGTGAAGAGGTTGTGGCGGTCTGAGAGATCACTGTTCTGAAATGGCCACCGTTCTCCAATGTATTGATCTTGAAGATGGAACTTTCAATAGAAAAGGTAATGAGAGAGTATCTCTGTCGGATGAGGGACAGGAACTCTGAAGGACAAGAAGAGCAGCTCCAGTGAACTGATGCCATGTTACGATGATTGCAATGGGGTTCCAGTTAATTATTGTGGGAGAGGGTCCAGAACTTTAGTCTTGGGAAGCAGTACATCTTGAGACGAAACCAGAACACCAATCAATTGCCTAGATTAATAAAGCATGTACAAGTACCTGGGTAAAAATTAGGATCGGCATACTTGCGAGTCAATGTGCTCCAGACTCTACTGGAAAGACAACTACTAAATTCTGAGTTGGAATCCCGCGCTGACCAAACTGAATGAAGACGAATGGAGGAACGCCAAAAGGGTGCCTCTTCCACCGCAAGGTGAGGCAGAGAGGGAACTCGGCGTTTAATATCCCCCAATAGGTAGGGAAGTGTCCCAAGAGCTCGAGGCAGCCTAGAATGCTCTGTGGCTCAAATGCGCGAAGAGAGAAGGAAGGGGAAACATCTGAAAAATGTTGGGCAAATGAAAGAGGCTGTGGAACGAGCATGGCCCTGGCATGACCAAAAGCCAAAATTAATTCATTTGTCCATGTATCCGGACGTTAAAAAATACTCAAATGGAGACAAAAGTTATAAAAAATGTGAAGCGTTTTCGTCGTACATGCATCGCACATTTAGTCCGCGACCCATTATTGCACGAATTCGTTGAGGAACGGGTCCTCATTTGAGAAGGAGAATCTCGGAAAGGATCGTGCAGAGTCCTGGATAGAATTTTGACCATTGTATTTGCTGCTCGAGCGATGAGAACAACACGTACCAGAGCTAACCACGATCCAAAACCAAAGATTGGAAACGATCGCGAACAGACTGCCTCGAGGCAGACTAGAACATCCACTGTAAAAGTAGATAATGAGGCTTTTGATAATTTTTGAATATCGCGCTTAGTGTTCGTGACCCTCGGACAACGTTCGTTGTTTATTGAGTACTGAGAGAGAGAGAGAGAGAGGGAATTTCAGGATCGAACGGCGTCCAATCTGAAGTCGCACACACGGCAATCTAAATGAAGCGCATATTCTAGAGGTGCAGAGTCAGAGATCTAGTACCTGTTTAACGATACAGAGAGAATCCGGAGGACCTCTAGAACGTCACCTATGACCTCAACTTATGACCAGTCCATATTCAAAGGTAAGTAAGGGGAGTTGCAATTCAGGTCGGCACACACAGACAACTGGCTTAAGCGGGTAAGTATCTTCTGAAAAGTATTCACATGTATAGCTAGCGTGAAGCTGGCTTGGATCATCTAGAGAATTGCGATGAGTTGCATATACGTTTAGCCTAATGATGCTCACACCAAGCACGCCTTGCGCTAGAGTACGTAGTCAAAAAGACCTGAAGTGATATTCTGTCTGATTACAAGCATCCGTCGAAGAATACCGCCGGAGGTTGTGTAGTGCGAAAAATTGGAGCTTGCTAGACGTCTCTACTTGTGCGATAGAGAATGTATGCGAAGGGTTCATTCGAAGCGCAAGAAGGTCGACTCTGGAACGTTCTAAGAACGACCTATCAGTTGAGTTGGTGTGACTGGAACGACGCAATCTGACAACATGGGCTCATAAAACGAAACGATAGCCATTGACAGATCCACGTCACCGTCCAGGTACCGCAGAAATCACCGCAGAAATCAAAAGCCATTCAGTCTGCGCAAACATCTGAAGATGAAGTTGGTGATGAACGTTGCTGAATCTTTGGGGTCGAGCGTCCACGGTGCGCTTTTGGACCACCCCGATCAGTCGTCAACATTCATAGACTCTGTGGACGGATATCCTATGAGAAATTTTTTCCGTCGGTGAAGACGAAGATGACAGTTATTCACCGCTTTCACGAGTCACTGTACTCCTCAAAGAAGTTTGAATAGAGCATGTCAGGAGATGTCAGGGCTTTTCTCTGTCAGTCTTCTGCAGATCCTGACATTTCGCGACTAGCGTGAGCGGAATGTCATGAATACATAAAAGAAAGACTTGCCTATATGTACCTCCGAAAGCTCAAACCATTCACGGTAGCATATTGTACGGCTACTATCTTTATATGTGATCAGCGAAATCATAGTTTGCGTTGAAAGACATGTGAGTTGGTATGCACCTTGGTATGAAGGTCGCCATTCAGAGGCTTCCTTGAGCATTTTGCAGTCTATTCTTCAGAAACGACACTGGCGGATGATGTGTGTGCAATACTCTTTTCTTGAAGGATTTTCACGCATCGAAAGCTTTTCGGAATTTTTGAAAAGAGCAGATTGAGGATCCAACGAGCAGGGCTGACAGATGATCACCGGTTAGAAAGATTTTGTAGAAGCCCATGAGGGACTTGAAAAGTCAAGGTTCAAATACGATACGTTGCGGTAAGGCGCAACATGGAACAACAAGGCAGTGGTCGCGATTATGCCCGGCTAACCGGACCGAATTCTCTCAGTTGACATATCAGCGAATATTCATTTCCTGAGTTAAAGTCCCGGCTTCAGAACAATGACGGCGATGGTTCTGAGTGCATAGGAGCTTATACAATAGCTATACAAGGTCGCAGTACTTCGGAGCTGAAAACTACTGACTTTCTCTCATCCTGCACTATTTAAAACCTGTTTTTTTTTTTTAGGGATTTTCTACCGGGACCTAATTTCAATGACTTCCAAGGTATTTGGATGGTTGTAGGCCTGATACTCCATGCTATGCAACCCCTAAGTATGCTATGCATGTGTCAACGCAGTTTTAGAGAGCGTGACTCTCCTCTCACAGTCTTTCACAGCTTCCGTCAAGTGTCTTCTGACTTGTAATAGGATTGTATGCAGGTTCAAGGTCGACGAAAGGGATGCGCGGACGGGGCCATCCTTAGAGCCCAGGTGCTGGTCTAGTCTATCCTTCTCCTCGTTTCAGAATTTGCCAAGTGGTTGGTGCTACAGCTCCTGGTTGACCGGTAGTCCAATCTACTCAATGTATCCCTCGCGGATCAACTATTCACTATTATTGATGAATCATTCAATTAATACGATGTACCGGATGCATCGTGGAACAATCCGCATAATCCATATCAACACATCGTTCTCGGGTGATGAGGTTTGACAATTGCTGAACTTTTTCTCATTTGTAGTCTAGCAGGATTTATTTTATTTATCGTTTGGCACGGTTGTATGTGCGGATGGCGCGGAGTCCCCCATCGGATTGCGGAGGGGGCGGAGAAGCTTCAGTGCGTCTCATAGTTCAAGTCCCGTCTAACCGTCCAGCCACCCGTCCGATAGTCAATCAACCATTGAATTGTTCGACAATCCCGACCTGTGGCCGTGTCCACTGCCATCTCGTCTCTTTGAGTTCGACAGTGTTGGAGTTACCTACGGGCTAGTGCTCGATAGGTTTCAAGTTATTGTCATCTCCTTATAGCATTCCATACATTGACGAACCAGGACCTTAATGAACGCGGAATTTCCTGGAGTTTCAATGCACTAGAGTTGACGAGCTGTAGATCAAGACTTGCCGTGATATAGACGCAAGTAAGCCTCTTTGAATAACGGTACTCAGTCTCAGCATACTAACTCCCAGCGTACTAAACAGCCTAGTTAAGTAGTAGTCCAGAATGTCAACGACCAAAGCATAAGAGCCTCGTGGCGCAATACATCAGCTTCCGAAGAGTTCAGTACTCTTGATCTCCAGCTCCCAGTAAGGTGAGTCTCTTTCCCTCCGACGTTGAGCATCCGGTGCATTGATTCTAATGAGTAGAATATTCGCAATGCGCATGTTATGTGGACCACTTACTACTCTAGCATATTGTGGTCTCGCGTCCTCCTCTTCCGAGTTAGTCGAGAGCAAATCTTGCGCTGATCTATGGCCACGCTGCACATTGGAATGACCGTGTGTTGCCTTCATGATCATGGTGATCCAAGGGTTCAAGCTGTCAGTCGGAAATGACAAAGGAATACGATACGCTAAGTACAGGAGGAGCAGTAGCCAGTATAAGCTCAAATCATCAAGCGTACCGTGTTGGCTTTCGTAAAGATGTGTGGAGTTGATGAAGTCCAAAAAGAAACAGCATATGATGGAGCAATCTTCGTTCATTTGTCATTCTGTGGCGGATAAATGGTAGAAGAGCTTGAGCTTAGTTTAGGCACAACATAGTTTAAGTGAAGTTTGTAAGACTGAATTTGCCGGCCAGTGTTCTTACTCGATGACTCGGGTTGTATGTATATGGTCTGGATCTGAGCAAAAGAAGGACGAAGATCTATGGTCAATAAATTAAGTGGCGTACTCGATATCGGATGTTGTTGATAAGAGTACGAGTACATACGTGGTTTTGAAGATGTGTGATATGCCGATGTACCTTCTTGGAAACTTGAGTGAATCGTGGAAAGAATGAGGATCATAAATCATTGTCAGAATGAAATCATTTTCTACAGTCACACAGACGCAGCTTCCATACAAAAAACGCCGAACAAAGGTGAGGTGCCTGGAGTCAAGTAGACCGTAACCAGAACCAATAGAAAAATTGTTGTCCGCCAGAGTCTATAATTTTGCCAGCGCATGCGGACATTTCGGTGACGAATTGTGGGACGCACGAGTAGTACAGCAGGATACGCAATGCGCATTGCTCCATTGAAAATTGGCCTATATTGCTTGTATCCGTGAATAGTACGGCGACTTACGATGGAAGAGAAGAGCTACGGTGGCGTTAAGTGTCGCGGGAAAGCACGTGTCTCTTGAAAAGGAAGTCGAATATCCGAAAGCGGAATCTGAACTCTTTTTTTTTTTTTGGGGCAACGCGCCCTTCCAGATACGGAGATTGAAATCGGGACTCCCTCTTCTACGACGACGATCTAAGACAAACATGTCGTGTAAATGTATAAAAAGAAAGCTTGGAGAGAGTGTCCCCATTCTTCCTTCTCGTTTCAAAACCACCATCGCGGTCACCTTTTCCTCCCGTCTTTTCAAGAACCCGTTACTTCGCCATGTTCTCCGTCACTATCATCCACAACATCGCCCTCGCTGCCTTTACTCTCATCATCGCGTTCGCCCTCCTCAAAGGTCTCTACAACATCTTCTTCCACCCTCTTAGCGCCATCCCCGGTCCTTGGTACGCCGCAGTCTCCGACTTTTGGCTAACAACGCACGTTGTCCGACTCGAACAATGCAAAGTTGTGCAATCGTTATTCGAGGAATATGGCCCGGTCGTTCGTGTCGGCCCTAACAAGGTCTTTTTCAATGATTTAAATTCAACGAAAAGTATCTACTCTGTGCATAAATTCGATAAGAGCGAATATTATAAAAGTCTTCTTACGTGCGTTTATTGCTTCTATCGACTTTGGGCTAAATATTTACCCGATATACCTATAGGAACAATAACGACCACGCGTATGCTGTTTGTCCCTTGTATGCGTGTTATCTTGCTCAATTACCCATTAGTATGACCACACTCGAACACGCTCCTCACTCGATGCGTCGTAAAGGATATGCCCCACATTATGTTCCTGCCAACCTTGCCAAGTTCCAACCCGAGATGCACGAGCCTATGCTAGAGCTTGTCAATGTCAGTACATACTCTTGTCAAATGCCAATGTAATATTAAAGTCGGTTACAGAATGTCACCAAGCTTGGAGGCAAGACATCTATCGAATGCCTCACCCTCTTCCGCAACCTAATGGTCGACGTTCTTGTCTCTACCTCTTATGGATATCGTATTCACGCTGTCAAGAAATGGGCCACAGACAACGAGGACCCTCTCTCGACAGCTATCAGTGACTTCCCTAAACGTGGTATTTTGGTAAGTTTATTAGAGTCACTTCCAATTAGTAACTCAGCAGCATCCTGTAGCGGAGCGTCGTTCCCACCTGGGCCTGGAATTTCGTATGTCGCATCCCTATTGCTCGTTGGCGACAATTATGTGATTCGGACAAGATCATGGCTGAGGTGAGAGATGCTCTACTTCTAGTTCGACTAAACTCACTTAATGCACTTCTAGTTTGTCAGTGAACGCGTCTACCAGGCTCGCACCGAGATCAATTCTGGCAAGTTCGATGAGTCTTCGGAGACCACACCGTTACTTCATCGTCTTCTCAAATATCGATACTCTTCGACTAGACAGATGATGCCTGACAGCGATATCATCTCCGAGGCTATGGGTCACATGTATGTCCTGTATCTCCAATTACAATCTTAAATCTGTCTATTAATTCTTGAATCGCTTCCAGGATTGCTGGTTCCGATACCTCCTCAATCTCCCTGTCGTACTTCCTTTGGGAGCTGTCTCGTCGTCCCGATATCGCTGCCAAACTTCAAGCCGAACTCGATGAAGCTATGCCCAATCCCCACGTCATTCCCGACATCTCTGTCCTTCAGAGTCTGCCTTACCTCAACGCGTTTATTAAGGAAGGTTCGTGCCTTTACGTTGTTCACATGCTAATGATTCTATTAACCTTATGTGTAGGTCTTCGAGTATACTCTGCAGCTCCGAGTCCACTGGAGCGTGTCGTACCTGAGTCGGCGACAAAGTCAAGCGAAGGATTTGACCTGATGGGTTTCGAGCTTCCTCCAGGAACTGTAGTCGCTACCCAGGCTTGGTCAATGCATCGTAATGCAAACATTTTTCCTTCGCCAGATACCTTCTCTCCTGAACGTTGGCTTGAGACCGACCAGTCCGGATCCGCTGAACGTTTAATCCGAATGCAGCAAAATATGATGCCCTTTGGCACCGGCTCGCGAGTGTGTGGGGGTCAAAATCTGGCACAGATCATGCTTAAGATTATGGTGGCGGCGATGGCAAGGAGCTTTGATGTCGTCGCACCTGCCGAGACCAATGAAAAGAGTATGGAGATCAAAGACAGCTTTGTGAGTACTCCTTTTTGGTTTTACTTTCTGTTTTGACGTCTGATTTAGGTCATCTTCCCCTCCGCAATGGAGTGCAAACTTATCTTCAACCCTCGTTCCCTGTGAACGGGATACCTTTCTTCCTCCTTCTACCTCTTATATGACTACCTTTCCTGATTGAATTATACCATTGTCTTGGCTTATCTTTGTGTTTTGGATCGTCGTTCTTGCTTTCTTTCGTTATTTCGCTATCACATTTGCTATCGGGTTTTGTCTTTGATTGTTGTTCCTGTTATTGTATCGTATCGTATTTCACCTTCATTCTTGCTATCGTCGTTTCTATCCTCGCTTTGGCAGACAAATTATTTCCTGCGTCGCGCGCCCTCCGTTTTGACTTGACTTCGTCCCTCTTTCAGATTTCTTACACCAAGACGCTAAACTCAACACGTCGACACAACCTCGAACTAGAAGCTTTCTTCTTCGCTTCTTTTTCTTTTCGTTCATCGTATATTCCTTGCGGACACTAACCTCACTCTACGCCACGTACCTTTTACCCCCTATTTTACAATCCTCCATTGATATCCCGATATCTGTTGGTTAGTCAGTTTCCTCTCTTCCAATTTTGCCGTATCTTAAGTTTTGCCCTTTAATACGTTCCACATCTCCCGACCTTTTGCCCTTCATCTCATTTCCCGGAATGTTTTTGTAGCCACCTGCCAGTGCATCATAACCCAATATCATGTATACGAGGTACACTCTTGTATGATAATCAAGGAAATTTTGTTCAAGTTGAGAGTGTTGAAGTGTTCGTTTGTGATGCTGCCTCCTCTGCAAGTAGATGAGAATCACTGTACTGTGGTTGTTAAGGAACTTATACATGCAGGGATCTTTTTTTTTTGTGGTGAGTGTCTCTGCCACGTTAGGTTTGGTGAACGTAGCGTGGGCAAGGAGTTTTGTTGGTGAGTGGCTTGAGGGGATTCTCTCAAGTGACGATCATAAGTCGTAGTTATGATTCGCAGGAAAGAAGCCTAATCTACATGTACATTTACAGGGCTATAAGTACCTAAATGTAAGACAAACGGAGTGTGTCACAGTGTCGGAAACGGAGCGTCATAACGGATCGGATAAGGAATGCGGGAGGTGGTGTAGGGAGAAGATCAGAGACTGGTCTTGCGGCCGCTGCATACGCCCTCCCAGTTTTCTGCAAGAAAACTGAATCAAGAGTTGTAGGAAGATGAAGGCGCGTTTGAATGAACGCGATTGTTACGTTGCGGGTTATAGCGTCGTTCCCATCTGTGCGCGTTTCCCCTGTTGCTGCAATGACCGCCACGGCTGTTACATTCGGTGGACGAGAGCAGAGCAGACACCATGGTTTCAGCTTGGCGGTTGGTGAATTGAATAGACTGGAACGCCAAGCCTAGGCCCTGTTACGACCATGCCAAGTTCAACTCCCACGGTCCCGACGATCTTTTCCCAGTATTTTTGACTTCATCATTTTCTTCCGTCACGGAACTTACCTCCACGATCCTTTTACACTTTGCTTTTATATCCCTCACACTTAGCCGACTTCTTATATATCCTTTTATATCATTTCCTTTATACTTTCCCCTTTTATTCTCCTCATGTTCGACCATACTATTGTAGGATACTATCGCTTAGCGACCCTTAGGTAGCGAGTACTGTATAAAGCTACGAGAGTAGAATAGTGGGTCTCCAGTTTAAATATCGACTTTGATAGCGCACTTCGATAGTGTATCAAATAGAGTTAATCTCAAACCTTATCCTAAGTACGATCGCGTGAGTTTCTCCCGTGATCGGAATTACCCTCATCTTTGCTTTCGGACAGTGGCGTGTCAGGGACGCTATTAATAGTAGCATCAACATCCGACTATCTCTCCGTAGGTTCACCCAACCCTCACCGGGATTTATCTCGGTGTTCGGTCTTTTACCCCGCGGGCTTATAGTCCACGATCCAACTTATTCCCTACGACCATGCATGATCATAATAGTATATTTAAACTGAAACTCGGCACATCGTATTCTATCACCTATCACTTCCTTTTCCTCCATTAACATCCTCTCTATTCAAAATGGTCAACACTAGGAGCAGACATGCTCATACCGCCACAGAAGACTCAGACAACGTTCAGGAGGAGCCAGTCATGGCAAATCCTTTCGCTTCCAATGCAACGGCTTTCGCGCCGTTCGCCGAGTCGATTTCTGGAACGGGACTTCCCCGTAGGCGTAACAACGCTTTCGGTCCAGCCCCGAGCCAACCCGCAACGGTACGGGTCTCTAATCTTCATTACCCTGTTCTATATAGAGAGTGGGCTATTTAAACAAAAATATAGAGGATTTCTGAAGAGAGCAATCGTTCAGGATACCTTGTATGATGGTCAGAAAATTTTCACCCAGAGATATAATTAACGGGATGGCTCGTTATGAACGAGGAAGGCAATGAGCAAAAAAGGAAGGAATTTTCCCACGGGTCGTAGGGGGAAAATATTTACATGATAATTCAACATACTGAGTGATAGTTACTTGGCTAGTAACTATGTAGGATGCTCTATAGTATCTGTAGGTACATATAGAGCATGACAAAACAGGGCAAAAATGAGTATACGAGGTGTTAGAATAATATGAGTGTGCCAAGCGCTCATGGTCGAGCTCAAATCTAAAATCGAGCTCGAATCCATGATCGAGCTCGAACCCAGGATCGAGCTCGAATTCAGGATCGAGCTCGAATCCAAGGTCGAGCCCGAATCTAAGCTCGGGTTGGACCTGATCTTGACTTAACATTATGTTATGTATGGTGAAGTGCGCTATTTACTGACATTGTACTGACATAGGATGATATATGGGCACATATGTAAATTCAATCTGGTTAAACTAAGTGTCTAAACTTATGCATGGATTGTCTCTATCCTGAGAGTGAATACTACAACTCAATTACATAGTACCAACGGTATGAAGTGGATGCTAAAAATACAATAACCACTAGTACGTAGATCTACACACATACAATAGTGAGACATATTTAATTCTATATGTACAATACAACAAGATAATGGCTACGATTCTACTGACGCAATTCTATATGTACAATACAACATAATACTGACTACGATTCTATGATAGCAAGGGATAGTAGAAATACAATATGTACAACACAAGATAATACAAGATTTTGATCAAGATATAGAGTAGTTAATTTAGAGATTGATTTCAGCAATAAGCAATGGATTATATGCGGTAAATGTGAAGGAATGGCTCGCGGATGCAAAAAACTCATGCCGCGAACGTCGTTGATGAATCGTAAATGCAGCGAAGGGGGAACCAGGGTAGAAGAGTCGGATGGTATAGTGGGGATGGTTTCCCCGAGGCCCACAGCTGCAAAACGATTAGCGAATACGAAAAATGAAGGAAAAAATCACGTACGCGATAACCCAAACAGGAGGAATGCCCCTCGGGCAGTTCCAGCTCCCTCGATTACTCAATGCGTTCCTCACTGTCCTCACGATAGCTGCGTCAGATGGTCTCGACAGCAGACCGTTGGAGCCCGTCATCGCCCAGAAGATTTCGATCTACGAACGATCAGTGAAACAGAAATCGAGAGGTCGGCGTTGACGTACCTTTGTGCTCGTCATCACGATGTAGCGGTGGGTAAAATTTGAGAGTGAGCGGTGCGTGGGGGGTGTCTGAATCGACTGAGGAAGTTGCGGGATGGAGAGCGAGTCAAGTTCGAAGTGATAAGCGCTCGCTCGGCAGCTGATCGGCTGGTATCTAGGCATCCGGCAGCTGATCCCGGCACGCTCGGCACTTGGGCGCCTAATAAGCTATGGCTTGTACTTATACATAATATATAGTTTTCTGCGTCTTTTTGAGCTCTCTATTAGCTGGTACAAGTTATTAGGCAGATACTGTATGTGATTAGGTACTGTTCGTGTAAGAGGGGAATTTAATGCATTGTGTAAGAGGGGATTTGACGTGTTGTGTAGCTGGGAATTTAACATATCCTGTAAGAGGAGACTTGACACATCGTCATAACAATAATACAACAAGATAATAACTATTATTCTACAATGGCAACCTAGGACACACAAAATAATCACTACAATTCTATGTACAATACAACAAGATGGAAAGCAAGAAATATAATACATACGGCACAAGATAATACGAGGAAATTTATCAAGATATAGCGTAAGTAATTTACAAGTCTACTTGAGCAATAAAGAGTGGAATATATGCAGTGAATGTGAGAGACGGGCTCCCAGATGCAAAAAACTGGTGTTGAGACTGTTGTTGATGGATGGTGAATGCGGCAAGAGAGGAGTGGGGGTAGAACAGTCGAATGGTGTAGTGGGGATGGTTTCCCCGAGGCCCACAGCTGAGAAACAATTAGTAAATGCAGATAACAAAAGGAAAAGTCACGTATGCGATAACCCATACCGGTGGAATGCCCCCAGGGCAGTTGGATCCAATTTTTGCTATGCATGGCCTGGAGCCGAAATTTCTGAGATGACCAAGTGCACAAATACGTTACTCGCATATCTACTGTTATATTCATACAAAGGAGTTGTGTCTGCTAACTGTTTGATTGGATTCGGTGATACACGTATGATAATAGGTCGGACAATGCACCATTGGTCCGTTCGGATCCATGAATTTTTAGATTTTTGCTATGCATGGCCCCGAGTCGAAATCTCTGAGATGACCAAGTGCACAAATAAGTTAATTGCCTACCTACTGTTATATTCAAACAAAGGAGTTGTGTCTGCTTACTGTTCGATTGGATTCGGAAGTCTGATACACATTTGACGTCCACTGGATCTGAATTGGATGCAGTTTATCTTTCCTGTTACAATGCCTGTAGCTAACACTACTCATCAACGCACCATTGGTATGTTCAAATTCATGAATAATTAAATTTTTGCTATGCATTGCATGGAGCCGAAATTTCTGAGATGACCAAGTGCACAAATAAGTTACTTGCATATGTACTGTTATATTCATACAAAGGAGTTGTGTCTGCTAATGATAATATGTCGGACAATGCACGATTGGTCCGTTCGGATCCATGAATATTTGAATTTTTGCTATGCATGGCCCCGAGTCGAAATCTCTGAGATGACCAAGTGCACAAATAAGTTAATTGCCTACCTACTGTTATATTCAAACAAAGGAGTTGTGTCTGCTTACTGTTCGATTGGATTCGGAAGTCTGATACGCATTTGACGTCCACTGGATCTGAATTGGATGCAGTTTATCTTTCCTGTTACAATGCCTGTAGCTAACACTACTCATCAACGCACCATTGGTATGTTCAAATTCATGAATAATTAAATTTTTGCTATGCATTGCATGGAGCCGAAATTTCTGAGATGACCAAGTGCACAAATAAGTTACTTGCATATGTACTGTTATATTCATACAAAGGAGTTGTGTCTGCTAATGATAATATGTCGGACAATGCACGATTGGTCCGTTCGGATCCATGAATATTTGAATTTTTGCTATGCATGGCCCCGAGTCGAAATCTCTGAGATGACCAAGTGCACAAATAAGTTAATTGCCTACCTACTGTTATATTCAAACAAAGGAGTTGTGTCTGCTTACTGTTCGATTGGATTCGGAAGTCTGATACGCATTTGACGTCCACTGGATCTGAATTGGATGCAGTTTATCTTTCCTGTTACAATGCCTGTAGCTAACACTACTCATCAACGCACCATTGGTATGTTCAAATTCATGAATAATTAAATTTTTGCTATGCATTGCATGGAGCCGAAATTTCTGAGATGACCAAGTGCACAAATAAGTTACTTGCATATGTACTGTTATATTCATACAAAGGAGTTGTGTCTGCTAATGATAATATGTCGGACAATGCACGATTGGTCCGTTCGGATCCATGAATATTTGAATTTTTGCTATGCATGGCCCCGAGTCGAAATCTCTGAGATGACCAAGTGCACAAATAAGTTAATTGCCTACCTACTGTTATATTCAAACAAAGGAGTTGTGTCTGCTTACTGTTCGATTGGATTCTGAAGTCTGATACGCATTTGACGTCCACTGGATCTGAATTGGATGCAGTTTATCTTTCCTGTTACAATGCCTGTAGCTAACACTACTCATCAACGCACCATTGGTATGTTCGAATTCATGAATAATTAAATTTTTGCTATGCATTGCATGGAACCGAAATTTCTGAGATGACCAAGTGCACAAATAAGTTACTTGCATATGTACTGTTATATTCATACAAAGGAGTTGTGTCTGCTAATGATAATATGTCGGACAATGCACGATTGGTCCGTTCGGATCCATGAATATTTGAATTTTTGCTATGCATGGCCCCGAGTCGAAATCTCTGAGATGACCAAGTGCACAAATAAGTTACTTGCGTACCTACTGTTATATTCATATAAAGGAGTTGTGTCTGCTAACTGTTTGATTGGATTCGGAAGTCTGATACACGTATGACGTCCACTGGATCCGAATCGGATGCAGTTTATCTTTCCTTTGGGATCCGTTAGATGATAGGTGCATAACAGATGTTCAGCTTCGATGGGATGGCTAGTTAACAATTGTAAGTAAATATAAAGAGAGATAATAAGCTCCTTTGTGGGGATGGGAAATTTGTTATCATCATTCTGCGACCAATTGAAGCAAGGTGCGTAATGGATGCTCGGCCCCGATCGGACGGTTAGTTAACAATTGTAAGTAAATATAATAAGCTCCTTTGCATGAATATAACAGTATCCACCTTTTAGGCTTGAGCGTTTGAAAGCCATTAATTCCAATCTCCGGTGCGAAGCAAAAAATTCCCAAAAATTTACAAGTCAGCTGATCCGTGGTTGACAAATTGTTTTGAAAGCATTCAACGAACACAAGTCTTGTGATCCGATGGTCCGTGCCCAATTTGAAAATCTATAAGAGTGGGTGCGAAGAGGACCATTGAACTTCAACTTTTCCCTTTTAAAAAAATGTCTTCTCTGATAAAAATGACTTCGTCTCAAATTGCTGCGCAGCTCCGCCAAATGCAAGCGCAACTTGCAATAGTACAGGAGAATGAGAGATTGGACGCTGAACGACGGGCACAAAAGGCAGCTGAAGAACATTTGAAACGAGAGGCTGAGAAGCGACGGAAGCAAGAGGAAAAACAGGCTGAAGAGAAGAAACAGAGGGCCCAGGAGGCAAAGGCTGCGAAGGCTGCGAAAAAGAAGTTGGAAGCATCAGAGATCCAGAGGGCTCAGGCTTTGGCTGAGGCCAGAAGAAAAGGAAAGGCACGGGAAGTGGAGCCAAGTCCGAAGCGGACTCGTGATGATGTGTCGGATCCGCTGGATCCTCCATATTCAGTGCGTTTAATGTTTTCTTGGTTCGAGACTAAAGCTAACTTGATTAGCAGAATGGGGAGGAAGAAGAATCTGAGGATGATGATGGGCATGTGTCAGGGCCGAGGGCTCCGAGAAAAAAGAAGAGAAAGGTGGGAAAAGCCCAGGTGTGTCATGATTTTCTTCTTCAACAACGTTTTTACTAACTCTTTTTCCAGCCAAGTGCAAGTACTTCGTCCGCTCGGGCACCCTGTGAGCGATGCGTGGAGCGGGGTTTGGAATGTCGCCCTCAGGCGATATCCAACTCTGTTTCCTGCTTCGAATGCAGAAGATCCAAGATCCATTGTTCTTGGAACAGTGGTTATGGATCAAAATATAAGTCTGCTGTCAAAGTGGTGGACTCGCACGCTTTGATGGAGCCGGTGGTTGCTGCTCCAATCGAAATGTTTGAGAAAATGGTTGGGGCTATTGAGGGCCTTCAAAAGTCCATGGATGGAGTGGCCTCTGAAATAAGGTCATTACGTACACAAGTGGGTAGTTGGCAGTCGGAGCTCCGGAGCAATCGGGTCCAAGAGGCTGAAGCAAGAGAACAGTGGGAATTGGAGAGGGAAATGGAGGAATTGGCAGAAGAGGCAGAAGATTATGAAGAGGATCTTTTAAGACAGGAAGAGGAGGAAAGAAAAGAAAGAGAAGAAGAAATGGAAATGGAAGAGGTGGAGTGAACGGCTCCAAAAGAATTTTTCTTTATCTTTTTTGTTCTTATTATTTTTTGTAATGCTTTTGTTTTGTTGTTGTTTAATATGATACATAGGTCTTTTTTCATTTTCCTTTTTGTGAACATAAGTAATCACAAGTGTAAGCGATAAAAGGACGTTACGACCGTCGGACGGATGCAAAAAAGAATTATAAAAGTTGGTTTAATGAGTGATGAACATAAGTTCATAACAGGGGACCGAGGTCAGTATTAGTAGTTTCCTCGTTAAAGTCGCTTGTCCCAAGATAGAATCAGTCGGGCCCAATATAGTCTGATCCAAAGCAAAGATGGGTGAAGGTGGTCTCAAACTGTACCAGGCCAACTGAAGTCGATATTTAAACTGAAGTACAACAAAGATGTCCGACAGCTGAATAATATAAAAGTACCTTTGGATGATTGACAGATGATGTATAATCGAAATCATAAGTAAAATGTGATAGGACGAATGAACGTAAGATTGTTAACTATAAGCATTGTAAGAACAAAGATAAATCGCAAATGTTACATCCGATGGATGCGATGTGCATAACGGACCTAATGGATCCGATCGGATGTATAATGAAGAATTGTATGTAGACTAAAGTGAAGCTCTTCTACATGAATATAACAAGAAGTGTATAACACTTGTTGTCTGAAATGGTGTTGACTGAACGTCCGCTCAGACTTGAAATATGACTTGAAACTGATTTGGTGAGTCCCGCTTCATATGAAAATAAATCGCAAATGTTACATCCAATGGATGTGATGTGCATAACGGACTTAATGGATCCGATCGGGTGTATAATGAAGAATTGTAAGTAGACTAAAGTGAAGCTCTCCTACAAGATGTGTATAACACTTGTTGTCTGAAATGGTGTTTACTGAACGTCAGCTCAGACTTGAAATATGACTTGAAACTGATTTGGTGAGTCCGACTTCATATGAAAATCTATATAAACAATACAGCAACTCCTCTACGCATCCAAATCTCAAATCCAATTTCACCCATAGAATTTCGCTTCACAAGACTGGACCACCTCCGTCCAACTGCTTACTACTAAACACCCGCATCATCGCACCGCACCGCATCGGTCAGTCCACTCGAGCATAACTCTAACAACAGCTCCATACAGAAAATCACACTGAGCTAATATACTATACAGAGACTACCTATACGTTAGGGGGACGACTATTTTGAAGAATGCTCACTGCACTGTTAAACCAAATGCGTAACTGCGCCCAACTCTGTAGATCTACACGAGGGAAATTAGGCGTATTTTCAATCAAGCTGATTACTTTCATCAGAGAAATCAATGCGCCTAACATAGCCCGGTCCTTCAGTAGAAGGACTTGCCATGCCTGCTTCATCAGTGATTGTGATGCTACTGGTGGATTCCAACGGCCAATGGTATCCTTAAGGAGAGCCTTGCAGTGCTTCACAAACTCCGGACTCTCTGTATCCTGATCACGGATCTTCAGGCCCAGACGACCAGCTTGAATAGTCCAATCCTTGTTGGAGGTAAACCACTGTAGACTGACGAGGAGAGTCTCATCACTAGGCTGAGACTGTACAGGGATAGGAGGAATTGGAGGAGAAGGTTTCGATGGGAGAGATGAAGAAGAGTTGTGTACTGGCACCTGAATATCCTTTTGACGTCTACGGGTAGGAGTTGGAGGGGGGGAGGTCTTTCTCATTTTACGTCTACGCTTTTTGGACCCTCTTGTGCGAGATACCTGCCAAGCTTGCCAATTGTAAGTTCGAGCTGGGGTGTGGATGGATGGAGCGTCTGAAGAATTACTGTCTGAAAATGAACCCAAGCGAGGCTTTGGAGCATTGTCGATAGATGGGGGAGGAGATTGGGTTAGGGGTACCGTAACCTGAGTATTTGATTGTGATGTATCTACGATTGATCAGAACAGTCGGATGACAGAATTCAAAGGCATCATATATATACAACTTACGAACAGAAGCTATATTGAGGCCTTGACTTGTTACATGACCAAGGGGCTCTGACTGTGGCTCAAGATCCTCCTTTGCGTATGGATCCAACTTTAAATCAGCATCAGGGTCAAGGTTGATATCTTCTACTTCTCGGAGGACTGTGAATGTATAAAATAAGAAATAAGAATGGTTTCTGGAATGGATAAGCGCACGGAGTTCATCAATTTCTTGATCTAAATCCAGTTGCAAGTCGAGGGGAGCTACTGAATGAGACGGTTCCAAATTAGTGCTTGAATGCTTTTCGTTATAGCCAGAGGGGACGGGAGTGGAAGAAGTCAAGTTGGGATGTGTTCTAGAAGCAATGATAAACGTGGTAAATCGAAATGTAAAAATTGACAGTACGTTTCTCGACATTGACTGAGGAGACCTTGAATACATGGGAGAGCGGTTCTAGAGCATTAGGTTTTGTGAGAATGTTTTACAAGTCAAAGTAGAAAGCACCATACCAGTTGTATTGAACAAGACAATTTCATTATCCTGCTGTAGTAAAGGACTATCTACTGGACTGAGATAAACACCAACCTGAATTTGTATTTATGTATAAACTACCTACCCATCAACAACTTTCCTTTTGCCAATTCCCAGCACATCTTGCGACGTAGCTGACCGCAGTCCACTTGATCGAAAGGAAACTCATCCTTGCCTTGGGCACAAGCAAGAATGAAGTTGAGGGTGAATATCCCACAGTCGTACAATTCAATTGTTGAGGACCTGAGAGACAAAGTCAGATTATGAATGGGTCGAGGATGTGACTGAAAACTTACCGTTATTTGGGGCGTAATCAACTTCAAGTTTGATATTTCTTGCTGTCGGCGCTTCCCTTCATTTACTAACCAGTTTTGAATGCCCTAGAATGAACGAAAAGTGATTGGAAACAATAAAAAGTAGTGAAAGTAAGTGAAACGTACCCAAAAGATATCCTCATAATGATTCTGGTATACGCTTTGTGAGCTATCATACAAAGTGAGCGTGGCAGTAGTGAGGTTGATAGCTCCGGCAATCCAATGAGTGTTTCCATATTAATCGGCATCAGGATTAGACGCGACTCCATGAGATTAGGATACTGTTGGATTTCAGTCAAGTAAAGCCATCGAAAATAATACAAGTTAAAACGTACTGGTTTAGTCAAGCGAAAAAGAACGTCGTTTTCCCTCATCCTCCTCCCTGAAGACCTTGCACTCCAGATTGCAGCATAGACAAAGGTATGAACGATGGTGATATCAGGTGGAGTGGTGGAAGATATGAGAGATACATAAGCATCAATCACGCTATCGTTAAGCCAGCTCGTTGGGTTGAGTGTATGCAAGTCCCTAGATCGGAGTTGGTACAACTCAAAATTGCAGGTAAAGTTGCCGTCCTGTAATATGCGGTCAACCTCTGCATCCAGCTCGTCGGGGAGATTCGAAGATGGGGGGGAACTTGGTACTGTGGAAATCGAAATTGATTGGTGAGAGTTTGATCAATATATAATGAATAAAGAAAAAAAAAAACTTGTCGATTCATTGTGCCCCCTCCCACAGATTTACATAAGTTGTCCATCCCAACTCCAGGGCATGTTTGAATGATAAGTATAGTATATAAACATAAACTAACCAATGCTATCTTCGTTCTTCTTTCCTTTCCCTGAAGAGAGAATGGTAACAGGGGGTTGATAAACGAATGATAAGGCACTTACCATGGCTAGCCTCATTATAATATGCATGACCTACAGGGCGACCAATTGTGAGTTCAATCAAGAGAGAAGTAAAAAGTGAGGACTCACTATTCAGGAATGATAAATCAAAGTCCTCTAGAAATTGTTCCATCTCCTCCATCTCTTCCTCTGAGTAGACCTCCACGGACCCAGGAATGTCTTGACACTGAGTAATTCGCAAACTTACTTCGTCTGATAGTGTATAGGTATCAGCAATGAAAGACTCTTACGAAAGAAAAAATTACCTACCTGAAAATCGCTGGAGGCGATCTCGGATATGCTCTAACCCGTGTTCTTTCTTGTCGGCCCAGAATGCACTGTGTTCTTCAGCCGCACGCTCCTTTTGCTTTTGAGCCTCTCTTGCTGACAACTCACTGAACGTTTCAAGGGGGCCTTGCATATCGATAGTGTAGACCCACACTCTTCGGCGCTCTAAACCGCTGGACCACTCACCAACGGCAGAGTCCGACAGATGTGGGTCGTCCTCCCCACTGTCAGATACTTCGGGGCTGAACAGTCGACTGCGTCATAGTCGACACGGACAGGATAAATGAAAGAGGAAGAAAAAATAAAAAGAAAACTTACGGAAAATGACTTTGGTGGTTGTCAGGTATAAACGCTTGATCCTCAAGGGAGTCGTTTTCATCTTGGTCAATACCAAGCCATTCCTCATCTTCTTCATTGTCATTTTGAAACTCGTTGTCGCTGTTGTCAACGAGTGCGTTTTCAATGTCAATGTTATCATTATCATCATCGTAAATAGAAATCTCAGTGTCTTCATCATTGGCTTCTTGCATTATAACGTCCTGAGCTTGAGAATCTGAGCTTTCTACGTCTACATTGTTGTCAACGTCCATATCATCTGAGGCTACGCGTCTATGGTTCCTGACATTGAGGAGACGGTGACTACGTCTTAAAACACGACGGGATGAGGAAGAATCAGACTCTGAGTTGTTGAAGAGATCCATAGGTTATTTGGAGGGGGATGTAGATGGGGTGGTGGTGTAGCGGAGCAAGGTTGAACACAGTTCGACTCTGTTGATGACAATTAGCAAGTGATCGAAATTAGGCACGGAATCCCGAGGACGCAACTTAGCGCTCATGGCTAGGAAAATTTTTGGAGGGTTCGCCGTTGTTGATGGCGATCAGAATTGTGATATGTGGCTGCGGATTGTGATTAGGCGCTAAATGCCGAGGGCGAATCTTAGCGCCAGGAAAATTTTACGAGTTCGCTGTTGTTGAAGGCGATCAGAATTGTGATATGTGGCTGCGGATTGTGATTAGGCGCTAAATGCCGAGGGCGAATCTTAGCGCCAGAAAATTTTACGAGTTCGCCGTTGTTGAAGGCAATCAGAATTGTGATATGCTAATTGCCGAGGGAGAATCTGCTAGAAAATTGATGGCAATCAGAATTCTGATATTGTCATTGAGCGGCAATGGCGGCTGAAATACATTGATTATCTGTATAAAGCTAATCAACAATATCACATGACTAATGATAAACCATATATAGAGCTCATGTGATTTCCAGGCCGTGCGCTTGGGACTTCCCGTGTGGCATGTGCGGCCATACAGGAAATTTTTCAAGCAGCGTAATATCGAGTCATCCTAGCACACAAGCGCGAGATCTCGGGGTTGAAATCCAGCGCTTCCCAAAGGTAGGACTTTGTAGACCATTTTGGACAATTACGAAGATAGCACGAGGTGGATTGTTCAGTATTAGGGAGATCCATAATTCGTTCTGTTTCGTTCACCTTTTGACTCTCTACCACAATCATCGACAATCACCACCGGATATTATTATTAGTGAAGTTATGGCTGGAATGCTACCTGTGCTGCAGCTTGACCCTTCTAGGCCTCTTCCACCTGGCCTCCCTTAGTGCACACATCAGGTGTTTACATAGGGCCGTTTATGGATGGCTGGCAGACTGGACGATTTGTAGTATGTCCTCATACGTGCAAACACACCATGAATGCTCGGGTGTTACCTGCGTTTCAAAATATATTCACCTGGCCTGTGAATATTAGTGGTCGCAGCTACGATCATGCTCGAAATGACAAATTTCATCGTAACTGTGCAGAGGGATGTCCGGGTTATGGAAGGTTTGGATCTGGAAACGTACCCGAACGACGACCTGCTTCGTTAGCAGAAACTATTCGAGGTGTAATCGATTGGAGTCTGATCGTCCACTTACCGTGGAGTTTTACAGAAACGTGAGCTTGCGTGGGTCGAGCGGGTCGAACGTGGTGAGGAGTTGACCAACCCCCAACTCCGGGCTGTTTGGAACGCAGCACCTCAGCTCCCACCGCTTCATCCTTCTCCATACTCCAACTATGGACTAGGTCCTGATAGCGATAGCTTACAGTTCCAGGACGTCCCCACTCACATCTCTCAGTCCATGAGACCATTCGACTTGACTGCTGCAATAAGTGGAGTTCCAGCTATGCCTGGTTGCACTGTTCCAGGGCCTGGCCCTGTAATTTGTGGTTATACTGGCAGGGGTAAGCAATCTTATGACCAGGTCAGTAGGAGCATAGACTTAATTAGTTTTATTAGGCGCGCCCTCTCTGTTACCAGATCCAATAGCATCCGGTAGTGTCCGACACTCTCGCGCGTCATCGGCGAATCATGCAGAGTCGGTTCAGGCTATACCTGGACCGTCTGGTACTATTCGAACACCAGTTAACTCGCCAAGATTGTCGGATCAGGCTTTTTACCTGGTCTGGAGCGAGCCGCGCCTTCACGTCAAGCAGGACATTATTCACCAGGAACGCCGGGACCTCAAACACCAACTCGACGTTATAATGCACCTGAAGCTCCCCGATATATTTCCGAAGCTCTGTCACCCATGCCAGAGATACAGGACACCCCACGGGGACTTTTTACACCAATACAAGCTCATAATGCGCCTCAGTCATCTCAATCTTCAAACACACGTTCAGAAGTGTCTCCTACCCGAGAACCCAGTGTTGGCTTTGAGGTGGCCATGGCTGATGACGTTTCAGAGCATGATATGCTTGCAGAGTTCAGAACGTTGGCTATTAGGGATAACCAAGGACTTGGAAGAGGACTGAGTTCACGTTGGTCAGAGCTCGAGGAAGACATCAATAGGTTGCCGAAGAGGACGCTATTCCTCCTGGATGATGTAGCGCTGTCGCCTAAGCCATTGAAGACATTTGTGTCGGCGAGATTGATGCAAGAGAAGAATTTCTACTGGTGCATCTTGAAGTGGCAGATGACTTATGAACGTCGTCGGCTATTCCACGCCATGTATACCACCAACCCGTCCTTCAAAGGGCGATGTACTTTCATGTAACTTGCAGGGTCTTTCCTACATGCAGAGCTTTATACCTGGGAATGGGTAAGGACCGTTAACGAATTTTATGAATTCCAGCACTCACACATTTTCTTAGCTTACACTCGCACTTTTACTTTGGGAGAAGGGGGGTCATGTTGACTTTATGATCACGTCGGACTTTTGCAAAATGCTTCAAACACCAGATGATATGCCAGTCGAATGGGAGAACATGAAGAAATACCGGTTTGTTTTCTTTGGAGGATCTTCTGACCCGGCGTGAGTGCTTCCGGATTATCTTACAGCTGATTGATGAACGGATTAGAAACGAGTTGACGGATGCCCAACATCACTCTCTTGAGTCTCTTGTTAGAAATAACACGCAAGTCTGGCCTCATCCTATATCTACCAAATTGGTATTACAGAAGTCAGTGATCCACAGGGCTCTTGCGAGAACAATTCAAAGGCGGGGGGATTAGCAGAAAGAATTTACCAGTGGAATCTCTAGAGAAAGGACTTGAATTCCTTCGCAAAGGTTATGTTATCAAACGTGATGTTCTTTCGAGTCCCGCCATGTTTTCCTGCCTAACCGGGAGCCCTACACGGTACACGCTGGAGAGAATGCCGCAGCTCGAGCTCAGGGGTATGAAGAGCTTTTCAAGCAGGCTTGGAATCTTAATGTTTCAGGATACAAGTTCTTTGCTCTCAATTACAACCCTGCCCTGCTAATTCTCGGTGAAGTCCGCACGTTCATCACCTTTGGGAGGGTGATAGAGCTTATACACACTGTACCGGAAGACCCTGTTCTCAAACGAGACAATATGCTGAATGAACGCTGCCACGGAAACCTGATGGACCTCACAAAGATGAGCTACCACAGAGGGGGTAACTATCTACCCGTTTTCTCTGTTCATAAACTGAATTCTTAACATCCAGGCGTTTCCTTGATTTTTCACAGCAACGACGACGTAACGAACTTTGGCACTGCCGAGATTTAGGCTTGGACAATACAGGAACGCAACAATTGACCGAGTTCGCTCTCAAGGTTTACGACAAGTTGGTCACCATTGATGAGAGCATCAATAGAACCAATCAGTTCCACAGAGGTATCGCTGGACACCAAGTTTGCGTCAGACTGGATATTGGAGTGATGTGGGACTCTAACTCGCCTGATCCCAAGGACCACAGGTATCGATTTATTGTCAATGAAATCCACCTGGAGATTCCGGGATGTTCATGATTGATGGGGATGCTCGTGCAAGTGTACCTCTTGGTATCATCGAGGGCATTCTCAGAGGGTCGCTGGAACAGTGAAGGAGCATTTCATATTGACAAATATCGTACCTACGCATATCTTGTAACCTGCTTCGCACATTATTTTGGACTTGGTATGGGCAGGCTGTATATATATAATGAACAATTTTGCTATATATAAGTAAGTAATGTAATGACGCTCCTGCAGTAAATTAAGCGCCTGTGCGATCTGAGTCCGAACAGGGCGCTTATATTTATAAGCTTCTGCAGTCCGAACAGGGCGCTTATATTTATAAGCTTCTGCAGTAAATTAAGCGCCTGTGCGATCTGAGTCCGAACATTGTATAAGCGAGCGATAACGACGCCTAGTAAATTAAGCGAGTTCTAATGACCAGTAATTTAAGCGAGCTTTGGAGTCATAATTACACTGCCTATAGGCACAAGAGACCTTGAAGAAAAAATTTTTTTTCCCACCACATCGTTTCCTTTCCCTTACTGCCACCGCTATCACACTTTGACTCGCAACCACACTTTCCTTACTACTCTCTGTGCAGCTGGTACCCTGTGCAGGAGGTAGGAAAGTAGATGATGTCTGACGAATGGGCTTGGCCTCCCAAACGTTGATATTCATCCTTCAGCGCTGTGCCTCCGCTGTGGGGACGAAGTTTAGCTTAGTGTCGGCAGACAGCAGCTAGACTTCATGCTCTGGTTGCAAGAGCCATTGTGGGGGTGGTGGAAGGGCTTGAGTGGGTTGTGGGAACTTCAGAAGAAGGTATGGACGCTCACGCCCGTTTATTGCGAGGCTCATATATATAGTTCCACAGATAACTTGCACGTTGATGAATCACCAATCGTATCATTCCCTGCATGTGAGTCCTCTCCAATTACTAATACCTTTTTCTGACGATTGGTGAATCTTTGAAGAGGTGAGGGACGCTGGCTTCTGGGGGGATGTGCATTGCAAGGAAGTAGAATCGCTATTCGCGCCTTGTCACATCTAATCACTTCATTAGATTGGTTTCTGCTCCAAAGGGACCGCCTGGTATGTTGTATCTAGCAGTAGGTTCAGTACCAGCGCAAAGAGTGATTCAGATGGATCCCTGAATCACTCTTTGCGCTGGGCGGAGGAGTTTTGGGATGTCAAGTAGTAGTGGTAGTAGTAGTAGGGTACTTCACGCTCTTTTGAAACAATGTGGTGTGGAGAGAATTTAGGTCATGCTAAGCTGTGTCCCAACCTTAATTTAGGGCTCACAGAAGCCAAGCTCCATATATAAAAAGGCTGATTGTACATTTCGCACCGAATAAACCGTTTGATTTTTCTAGAGCACAATATGACGGACGGTTTCGCTCTGCTAAAATCAAGCGGTGTAGCTTGTAAACTGATAGAGTAACCAAAAAACCAGGTGGTAACTATTGTACCAATGTAGTGAGTGTTCTATCACTAAAATTAACAAATTCCATGTACAATAATACAACAATATGGAAAGCGACTCGTCCGCGTGGATGTCATCGGCTCTGATCCAAGAGAATCTTCATCCGTTCCTTCATTTCCAGCCCATCTCACAAAGCATTGAGGAGGTCAGTATTAGTAGCATCCTCATTATAAGTCGCTTGCACAAGATAGAATCAGTCGGATCCGATATGGTCGATCCAAAGCGAAGATGAGCGAAGTCTCAACTAAGGACTGACTGTATGAGGTCAACTAATGGATATTTAAACTGAGGTAAGCAAAGTTGTCCTACAGCTGAAGTACTACATGGTTAACCAGAGTAATATAAAAGTAACACATGTTGTGTGATAGGACGAATGAACGTAAGACGTTCTATAAGCATTGTAAGAACAAAGATAAATCGCAAATGTTACATCCGATGGATGCGATGTGCATAACGGACCTAATGGATCCGATCGATGTATAATGAAGAATTGTGAGTAGACTAAAGTGAAGCTCTTCTGCATGAATATAAGAAGATGTGTATAACACTTGTTGTCTGAAATGGTGTTTACTGAACGTCAGCTCTGACTCGAAATATGACTTGAAACTGATTTGGTCCGACTTCGTATGCAAATCTGTATATACAATACAGCAAGATACATAATAACCATAATTCTACAAATAACAACCAAGTAATATAATACAAATAATCACTATGATTCTAAGTACAATACAACAAGAAAGCAAGTGATATCGCTCGGACCCGATGGCTGTGAATCCCTCACATCATCCTAATCTCAAATGCAATTTCACCCATAGAACTTTGCTCAGAAGACTGGACCACCTCCGTCCAACTGCTTACTACTGAACTCTACTGAACACCCGATCATCGCACCGCACCGCATCGGTCAGTCCACTCGAGCGTAACTCTAAAACAGCTGCGCCTGTGCGATCTGAGCACGAACAGGGTCGCTGGTATTGCATGCTTCTGCAGTAAATTGAGCGCCTGTCGAGTCACCTATATTGTATAAGCGAGTGATAATGACGCCTGCCTATAGTAAATCAAGCGAGTTATAATCTCAGTAATTTAAGCGCGCTGTGGATCATTGCCTATAGGCAGAAGAGACCTTGAAGAAAATTCTTTTTTTCCCACCGTATCATTCTCTTTCCCTTACTGCCACCACTATCACACTTTGACTTGCAACCACGCTTCCTTACAACTCTCTGTGCAGCTGGTACCCTGTGCAGAGGTAGGAAAGTAGATGATGTCTGACGAATGGGCTTGGCCTCCCAAACGTTGACATTCATCCTTCAGCGCCGTGCCTCCGCTGTGGGGACGAAGTTTAGTTAGTGTCGGCAGACAGCAGCTAGACTTCATGCTCTGGTTGCAAGAGCCATTGTGGGGTGGTGGAAGGGCTTGAGTGGGTTGTGGGAACTCAGAAGAAGGTATGGACGCTCACGCCCGTTTATTGCGAGGCTCATATATACGTTCCACAGATAACTTGCACGTTGATGAATCACCAATCGTATCATTCCCTGCATGTGACTTCTTTCCAATTACTAATACCCTTTCTGACAGGGGGTGAATCTCTAAAGAGGGGAGGGACGCTGGCTTCTGGGGGGATGTGAATTGCAAGGGAAGTAGAATCGCTATTCGCGCCTTGTCATAATCTAATCACGTCGTTAGATTGGTTTGGTTTGTTAGATTGGTTTCTGCTCCAAAGGGACCGCCTGGTATGTTGTATCTAGCAGTAGGTTCAGTACCAGCGCAAAGAGTGAATCAGATGGATCCTGAATCACTCTTTGCGCTGGGAGGAGGAGTTTGGGATGTCAAGGTTTTGGGATGTAGTTGTAGTAGTATTAGAGCGGTAGTAGTATTAGAGCGATAGTAGTAGAAGGCCTACGCATTTTTGAAACAATGGGGTGTGGACAGAATTCGGCTTACGCTAAGCTGCTGCTCCCAACCTTAATTTAGGGCTCATTCAACCCAAATATAAAAGGGCTGATCGTTGCGACAATCTTAAGCACCCCTTTAACTTTCTACCCACATGGAGCAGATAGAATCGTTACCGAGCATTACCCCTCGACATTTCGCACCGAATAAACCGTTTGATTTTTCTAAGGGAGCACAATAGACGGACGGGTAAGGCGTCGTCCACTGTATACATAATTATGATATAATTCAAAATTTTTTTCTACCTAGCTTCTCCACCATGCAAATATTCCTCCTCCCCGAGCTTTATCGCGAGGTAAAGTAGAAGTTAGGGCCCGGAAAGCGCGAGATCGAGCTCAGAGGATGCTGGATTCTTTGATAATGAAGTTTTAGAATTTCAATCTCCACACGCGTTCAGTTACTTTGCTGCTAGGCGTTTGGAGTACCTAGGCGCACGAAATTCCAGAAGCTACCCAGACTTTATTGCAGGGATCAAGGCTGAACGGATGAAATGTTTTTCAAACTCATCTCCCAATCCATTTAGTATACGAATATTCACCGACGACAATCAAAAGATCCTTTCAGCGTTTCAGTATCGGGCCCGGACGACATGATCAGGAGCAACCGTCTGCTTGTTGCAGAAGGCCGGCGTCCCGATGTTCTGGAACAACCTGGGCGTTCGGCTCCAAGACGCAAGGGGCAACATCATCTCATCCCGTAAGACGGTTATTTTCATGAGCAATGTTAGGTGTAAAGGTCTAATTGATATGGAAGGAAAACCTCCGATTGCAATATCTTCATGCAGTTCAGGGACTTCTATCTGTACTCCCCCCGGAAAAGGTGGAGAGTTCCAGGAGACATGGAGCCGTGGACGGGTCCTATCAAACGTCTCATTACTTTACACACCGCGGCTGGGACGGAAGCAAGATCTGACTCCTGAAAGAAAGGGGACTCTCCACATTGTACCCTGCTGGACGCAGCAGGGCCACCCATTACATGTACGTACAGGTATATCAAATTGATACTGAGATAGTGACATGATTTGTACCTAGACGATGACCCCTCAGCTGCTTTCACTGCTAATGGAATGCGCCACTGCGGCTCTAGAGAATTTCTATTCTCAAGGAGTTGAATTACATGTATGGCTTGATGCTATCATGGAGCATGAATTCCCTACCCAATATCCAGTGTTCAAAGAAGGCTCATGAGGCAGGAAGATGGTATGAATCTGATCCTGGACCTCATCTGGGCCGAGTTATAGTGTGGAAACTCGGGAGTGAGGATCATCTAGATCATGCTGACGCAATTCCAACGGTAGTATATACCCTTTCAGGAAATTACGTCGGGGCTTTATGGATCTTCTTGACATTGGGACAAGACTTGAGTATGGACCTGGTGCTTTGATTGCAGGGTTTTTGGGCACTTATGGCATGTTGTTACGCCTCATGAGGATAGATTATGCAATCCACATCCTAGGTACTTGGAGCTTGCCTTACTCCTGGGGGGTGTCGGTGTGAACTACTTTCCTACCGATGCGTTCCACCAGCTCCATGACAAATCAGGGGGATGGGGAAGAAGGACGCTTTATGGCAGATTGGAGGATCCTGAAGAAGTTGACAGGGGTTGGGTTTCAAAAAGAGCTTAGGAGGTTAGGGTAATCATAGGGTAGGCATCAGGCTGGAAATACCAATTTTTGAACAATCCTTGATGCCAAAAACAAAGTAAAAAAAACAAATTTTGAACCAAAAGGGAAACTTGTATTTGAGCGTCAGATAAGCGCCTAATGAGCGCCCCAAGTCGCACACAGGTCGGACGCCGGATTATATTTCTGATATATAATTTTCCCACGAATGGATCATTTATTATTATTATTATTATACTAAAAACCGATGTTTTTTTTTTTTGTAAATGTAGAAAATTTATTCACTTGTGTTTTATTTGAATCTGGTGCACAACATGGCAGAGATTTGCTGTTCAATCGAACCCCCATCATTACAGTTTGTCGCAAGGCCAGTTTGGTTTCCTAGAATACCATTTCATGACACGCACTCACACTAAGATTCAATATGAAGAAAACCACAAAGCAACCACCCTTTTCTCCCCTCCCACCGTCCTCACCGCTTCCATCGTCTTCGCCGCCGATATCCCAGCCCACGAAGATCTTATACACCCCTGCGGCTTTCCATGTCCTCGCCTCTGATCCCAGATGATGAAGTTCCTCCCTCAGTCTCTAGTGAGTTGGAAGTGTATCTGAGCTTCTGAGAGGCGCAAAGAAGAAAGCAAAGAGTTCGTTTGTACAGTCCTCCAATTTTTGTTTCCACCAACCTGATTGAAACCCCTCCCCCTTTCAGAATCTGAGGAGGAGAAACGCAGATGGAGGAGGAGAAACGCTAGGAGGGAAACAAGGAGGAAAAGGAGGGAAAGTGAAGCAAAAGAAAAGTGTTAAAACGACCAGAGCCTTATAAAAAGGTGTACAACACTCGCGCTCAGGCCAAGAGACAGACAGGCAAAGACCGTAAATAGTACAGTGTAGAGTAGATTGCGAAGGACCTGCGGGTGTTTTGCAGCCCGTCCCTGGACCCTGATGATAGACAAAACAAATTTCTCTCTCTCAAGGGGATATAAACGATTCATATCATATTTTTATAACCAATGAGGGTAAACCCAAATTGCACACGAAAAAAACGGGATTCAAAAAGGAATGGAGTTGTATCGGT
>JANVFO010000099.1:0-108856 GCA_027919855.1 Lentinula guzmanii
CGAATAGCGAAGAGAGTCCGATTTTGACCGAAGTGACCGGATAGTGGATGGTCGTGGAAGTATCGTAGGACTTGTAGTCGAAGGTCGGAATGGTTCGGAACGTAGATTCGGTCATCGAGGCGGAGTAATCCTTCGGGGTCTAGGTCCAACGAGGTTTCGTATTGTCTTTAGCAAACTCCAATCCTAGGGCGGAGTCAGCATCAAGTGTTAGAGCGTTTCGAATATCGGAGTGAAGGGTGTCGAAGTCCAGTATAACTGAAGCGCGAAGTATCGGCCCTTCTAGGAAAGTCGCTCGTAACGAAGTAGTAAATTGCTCGTTAGTAAATATCGGACGGAAGTTCTGTGGGTTTACTTGCGCGTAGCCGATATCCCCCTCTTTTGGATAGACGTCCCAGCGTCGAGTGATCGAGTCCGGTTTTGCTCCGAGTTTCCAGGGCGGAAGCGAATGGTCATATTGAAGGAGTGAAGAAATTCGGACCAGTGTACCTGTCGTCATGTAAGAATCTTTGTCGTAGAGAAATATTCCAAGTTCTTGTGGTCGGTAACCACATCAATCGGTGTTCCGGAACCTTCGAGGTAGTGTCGCCAAGCTCTGAATGCTTCGAAAATCGCCAACAATTCCTTGTCGTGAGTATCGTAGTTCAGTTCAGCACCTTGGAAGGTTCGAGAGAGGAAAGCAACCGGATGAATTTCTCCATTGTCGTACACGATCGATAAGATGGCTGCAAGAGCGTAGTCGGAAGCGTGGTTTCCATGATCATAGCAAGATTTGGTTCCCAGTGTGCAAGAATCGGTCCGTTGTGAAAGCAAGTTTTAGATTGTCAAAAGCTTCCTGACACTCTGTAGTCCATAACCAATCGATGCCCTTCCGGGTAAGTCGATTCATAGGGTAGACAATGTCAGAATAATTATAAATAAAACGTCGATAAAAGTTTGCAATACCTGAAAAGGATTGTATATCCTTGACCTTCCTTGGAGTAGGCCAGTCACGATTGCTTTAACTTTATCGGTAGCCATCGTGAGCCCTTCCGGAGATAAGATGTAACCAAGGTATTCAACCGTATCAACTCCGAATTCGCATTTTGATGGTTCGCAAAATGATTTGTGCGCACAAAGTCATCGGAGGACTTCGCGGACATGTTCGGAGTGTTTTGAAGGATCGTTGGAGTAGACGAGTATGTCATTGAGGTAGACAATCATGCAGACGTCGAGTAAGTCTTTGAAGATATTGTTCACGAAACGTTGAAAAGCGGCCGGAGCGTTAGTGAGGCCAAAAGGCATCACACGCCATTTGAAAGAGCCGTAACGTGTTCGGAACGTAGTCTTCCATTCATCACCTTCCGCGATACGTACCAGGTGGTACACGTGTGCCAGGTCGAGTTTGGTATAGATCTTCGCTTGTTTCGGAGCGTCAAGTAGGTCAGAGATCAAAGGTAGAGGGTAACGATCTTTTTTCGTGATCTTGTTCAAGCCACGGAAGTCTGCACATAGTCAGAGCAAACCGTCCTTCTTCGGAACGAAGAGTACGGGAGCGCCATGTGGAGATGTTGAAGGTCGGATAGTACCGGTGGCAAGAGATTGATCAAGAAATTCGCGAAGAGCCTCGAGCTCTTTTGGAGACAGTGGATAAATTTGTCCAATAGGTGGCTCAGCACCTTCTTCTAAGTCAATCTTGAGGTCATAGGAGCGATGTTCTGGGAGGACTTCCGAGTCAATCTCGTCGAATACATTGGCGAAGTCGTGGTAGTCTTCCGGAATCTGTTTTTTGGCAGTGGGTCATCAGTATCAGTTTTCAACAATTGTGCAGCAACTTCAGAGTGAACGGCATAGAGAACAAGTGGTTCCATACCTGATTGCTTACAAACGTGGTGGAAAGGTACCGCACTGACCAGGGCGATGTCTACTTCGTCGTGTCGTAGGCGCGACACCATTTGCATAACTGATGGGTAGGAATAGATGGGTTCGAAAGGAAACTTGTCGGAGAGTGGTCGAGCCTTATACGGGTGCTGTATGGTGGGTTGTGAATACCATTCAGTGTGTGTCAGATTGGTGCGATTCGATGGTTCGAAAGGTACTTCTTCGGAGGTCGCGAAGGGGCCAGGCAAAGAAGAGGACGTCGGTGATTCGGGATGGTCGGTATTCTGGAAAGTAAGTGTTTTCGATACCCAGTCAATCAACAGATTGTAGCGGGAAAGAAAACCGTAACCTAAAACAGCCTTGCATGAAGAATCCAAAGGTGTGACATAAAAGTCTAAAGGTATAAGCTCGCTGGATGGAAATAAAATTGGTAGGGTACAAGTTTTGGAGATGGGTTTTGTTGTTAACGAACCATCAAAGAGTCGGAGATTGATCGGAGTAGAAGTCAGAACGGTTGGAATAGAATTCAATATACGAATTTTGTAGACGACGTCGTAAGTTAGATGATATCTACAGGCATTATTAGTATGTATAATGTAGAGAAATATATATATATATAAGATACTCACCCTCAGCGTATGATAGAATGGCTGAGGGTGAGAAATGGGAAACAATGCTACTTAAGGTATAGTAGTATTTGAAATAGTGAGATAGGAGAACAGGGGCCCGATTACCCTTTACTGGCGGGCGCCATAACGATCCCTATACCTTAACACTCCCCCTGGCGCCACGCCTCTTCCAATCTAAACCTAGTCGTTCCACGATCCTCTGATGTACAGCTTTCGATAATGGTTTGGTGAGAATGTCAGCGAGGTTTTCCTCCGAGCTGACTGGAGTTACAGTTAACTCCCCCTCATGTACGCGATCCCGAATATAGTGATATCGAATGTGTAGGTGTTTTGAGAGTCCGTGGCCTTTCGTAGTTTCCGTCAGGCTGATTGCGCCGAGGTTGTCGCAAAAGATATTGAAGGGGAAATCTTGAGTTAGATCAATTTCGTCCAACCAACTCTTCATCCACATTGCTTGTTGTGCGCTTCGAGCGAGGGCGATATATTCAGCTTCCGTAGAGGATAATGCAACAATGGGTTGTCGCTTCGATGACCAAGATACGGGAGCGCCTCCCATGAAGAAGATATATCCGGAAGTCGACCGTCGTGTGTCAATGCATCGAGCCCAATTTGCGTCGCTGTAGCCTTGTGGTTTCAAACCCTCTCCAGGCGTTGGGTGAGGTTCAGCCAACAACTCCCAGTGCTCAGGTGCAGGCATTGACTGGACTTCTCCCAGTACACTACACGCATATGATATATCTGGGCGTGTACCTGAACTTCCCCATAATATTGAGCCTAGGATGCGTCGAAATGGTTTGTCTTTCATGAAAGCGGCTTCTTCTGCCGATAATGGCTCCGTTCTAGCACGGATCTGTACGTTGGGTGGAAGAGGTGTGTCAAGTGGGTGAATGTCCCATAGGCCAAAATATCGTAGAACTTTTTCGAAGTAGACAGCTTGGTTTATAGAAATATCCCCATTGTCAAAGTGTTTGATGGTCAGTCCGAGGAGTAGATTAATGTCATCTACCTCTTTAAGGTCCCATTTTTCTAGGAACTCAGCTACGACCCGGTTCGCTTCGTCAGTGGAGGAGGATGCGCTAAAGACATCATCGGTATGTGTGGTGGTTAAGGAATATGTGGAGTCTGTTGAACGCGTTCGGACACAGGGATCAGCTTTAGAAGAGTGAAAACCAAGATCCTTGAAACCTTTCTCCAACGTTTTGAACCATATGTGACCCGATTGTACAAAGCCATATAGTGGATGTTTCATCAAGCATACTTTTCCTTCCTCCCCCTGCTTGACGGAACCCTTAGGCTGTTTCATGTATAGCTCCCGGTCCATCACACCGTTCAAATACGCAGAAGAAAAGTCAAACTGGCGTACATGGAGTCGCTGTACAGCGGCCACAGCCATCGACATTCTGACCGATTCCATCCTTGCCACCATCGCCCAACCTTTGTCAAAGTCGATACCGGGTACTTGAGAGTCACCACGGCCAACATACCGAGCCTTGGGCTTGATGATGTTGCCATTGCCATCAACCTTCACGTCGAAAACCCACATACCATCGACAATTTTTCTATCGTGGGGAGGATCGACTAACTCCCAACAACCACGTTTCACCAGATTTCCGAACTCCTCTTCCATCGCCGGTAGCCAGAAATCTGAGTCGCGTATAGCCTGTTCGTATGAGCGCGGGATTGCCACATTTCCACCCTTCACATTGCTAGCGAAAATGGATGGTGTTATGATCATGCACGGGTCGTAGGGATAAGTTGGATCGCGGACTATAAGTCCGCGGGGTAAAAGACCGAACACCAAGATAAATCCCGGTGAGGGTTGGGTGGACCTACGGAGAGGTAGTCGGACGTTGACGCTACTATTAATAGCGTCCCCGACACGCCGCTGTCCGAAAGCGAAGTTGAGGGTAATTCCGATCGCGGGAGAAACTCACGTGATCGTACTTAGGATGAGGTTGAGATTTAACTCTATTTGAAATACACTGTATGAGTGCGCTATCAAAGTCGATATTTAAACTGAGGACCAACTATTCTACTCTCGTAGCTTTATACTGTAATCGCTACCTAAGGGTTGCTAAGCGATAGTGTCCTAGAATAGTATGGTCGAACATGTGGAAGATAAAAGGGGAAAGTATAAAGGAAATGATATAAAAGGATATACAAGAAGTCGGCTAAGTGTGAGGGATAAAAACGCGAAGTGTAAAAGGATCGCGGAGGTAAGCTCCGCGACGGAAGAAAATGATGAAGTCGAAATACCGGAAAACAATCGTCAGGGCCGCGGGAGTTTGACTTGGCCTGGTCGTAACAGTGCCCCCCGTTAGGATCGAGCCCTCGAGATCCTGAGTAGTGATATGACTAAAATGGATGTGAATGATCAGAAGTAACGGGGATCAAAGCTTAAAATGTGATGTGAAAAGTCCCAGGCACGCGAAGATAGGTGATAGAAGTTTGGTGAAAATTGTAAGTTGAGCCGGCCCTTAAGTCGCGAAGGATATAAAAGTAGGGCCTTCTCCAAAAATTTTGGTAAGTCCTCCCTCCTACTGCCATGTCTTCCAACAACACCGAAACTGCGCAACAACGTCGCGAGCGGTTACTCGCTGCTCAGGCAGAACGTCAACGGCTACGGGACGAGGAAAATGCAAGGCAAGAGGCCGAATTCACGGCGGAGATGTCACGGTTAGAGGAAGAGGCGGCGCGGGAGGAGGAAGAGAAACGACTCGCCGAAGAAAGGAGGGTCGCAGAAGAGAAAAGAATAGCCGAGGAAAGAAGAGTCGAGGAAGAAAAACGAGTAGCTGAAGAGAAAAGGGCTGAAGAAAAAAGGATCGCGGAGGAAAAGTTGGCGGCGGAGAGAGAACTCGCGGAAGCGATGCGATTGGAAGAAGAAAGGATAGCTGAGTTAAAAAGATTTGAGGAAGAAGTACTTGATGAAGAGAAGAGAGTAGCAGAGGAGAAACAAGAGAAAATTCGGATCGCGGAGGAAAAAAGGCGCGAAGAAGAACGACTAGCAGAAATAGAGGATGCGCGAGAGCAGAGTAAAGCGTTCGCAAAATTATTGGAAGAGAATAGGGGGGAAAAGAATAAGGCCGCGAGGGAGTTGGAAAAGCGTCGGAAGTCGATATCGAAACCGCCCCGTCTCGATGTTGAAGTTTTGGTACCGTTAACCAGCCCGCGGCGTAAAACCTTTAAGTCTAAGGCCATAATTACCGACGAATCGGATGATGAAGTGGTGGAACAACCGCGGAAGGTGATCCCAAGAGGCACCAAACGAAAGAGAACGATCAAAATGATCGCGAAGGTGAGTAGTAATCTCTTCGATGTTTTGCCTCTTGAATATTCTTTATTTGTTTAGGGTGGTCCGGACTTGGACACAATCGACAACGACACTCCCCCACCCCCTGATAATTCCCAACCTCACTCCGCCTGTTCTCGTTGCGTGATGATTGGTCGACCCTCCGACTGCCGTCCACAATCGACGTCACGGACAACACAGGCGTGCAAGATTTGCCACCAGCAAAAGCAACGATGTAGTTGGTCCGGTGAAAACGCCGCCCGTCGACCGCGGGGTAAACGGGTCAAGTTGGATGAGGAGGAGGTTTATGAGGGACCCGCCGCGAGAGCAGGAGAACGGAGGAGGGTTGAAGGAACTGAAGTGGCGGAACAACTCGCGCGGATCGCGGAGCAAAACCAAGACTTGGTCAAGCTTCTGCGACAATCGCTCGTCGTTCAAGAAAAAATGTTAGGGATAATGGTTAGAGCGGAGACAAGGGTAATGGAAGCAATGCAAGGGAGTGAAAAAAGTGAAGATGAAGATGAAGACGGGGAAGGTGAAGAGGATGAAGAGGAGAAAGAAAAAAGAAGAGAAAAGAATCCGCGAGGGAAAAAGGCGCGCGGAGTAAAACTCCGCGACGGACTACTTTATGTACTCTACTCGATTGCTCTTGTATTTTTTGTAGTTTTGTTTTTTGTTGTTATTTTTTGTTGGTAATGATGATGGCTTTGGTTTTTGATGTTTTTGAGAGTTTTCATAAGTAAGGGAAATGACGGAATGAGGATCGCGGTGATTATCGGGGAAAAAGGATTTTGTTTATAATTGATCGTCGCGACGATGATCGCCGCGGGGAAGAATGGATTTTTTGAGGGAATCATGATTAATAAGTAAATGAGGTGATAGTCATGAAGGCAATAATGAGGATTGAATATACGTAAGTGAACATAAGTAAGAATCATAGTGGACCAGGTTTGTGAGGGTAACGGAGGTGGAAAGCTGGGACAAGTTCGTCCGCGTGAATTTCGTTCGCGGCGACCCAGGAGAACTCTTCGTCCGTACCTTCGTATCCTGCCCATAGTATCGTAAAGGACATTTTTTGTATCGTCGATCCAATTTCGAGTCCAATACTTCCGCGATGTTGTATTCTTCCTTGCCGTCGACCTCAACAGGAGGCGGCGGAGGTTGAACGCGATCGGGAATGGTGTTTGGTTTGTATGGCTCTAGTTGGGATACATGGAAGACGGGGTGGATACGATTTAGGTAGGACGGAAGTTGGAGTTTGTAGGAAAGAGTACCGACTTGCTCGAGTATGGTGAAAGGTCCGAGGTACTTTTCGGCGAATTTGTCGGTGGGTCGCGTTGTCCGGATGTGCTTTGCCAGCACATAAACCTGTGAATTAAGAGGGAATTCGGGGTGAGTAATACGTTTTCTGTCCGCTTGCTCTTTGTATCGAGCTTGCGCGTTAGTAATTTCGTCTCAGAGGAAAGAGTGAAGCTCGTCAAGATTAACCACAAAATCCATTGCTCGGTCGGAACGAATGTCAATTTCGGGTCTTACCGTGATGTTAGGGTGATAGCCTTTGTTCGCAAAGAACGGAGTTAGACCAGTAGAGGCATTAGGAGCATTGTTGTACGCAAACTCCGCGATCGGTAGGAGTTTCGCCCAATCGTCCTGTTGGTATGCACAGTAAATCCGGATGTACTGTTCCAGAGTCTGGTTGACTCGTTCGGTTTGTCCATCGGCTTCTGGGTGATATCCTGATGTGAAGTGAAGTTTCATAGAAAGAGCTTCGCCGAGAGCGCGGAAAAAAGCAGACACGAATTCCGAGCCGCGATCAGAAGTGACGTGGTTCGGAACTCCGTGCTTGGAGAAAACGTGATGGACGAATAACTCCGCTAGTCCTTCGGAGGTGATTTTGTCGTTCGTCGGGATGAAAATACCTTGTTTAGAGGCATGGTCGACGACGACGAGAATTGCTGTATGTCCGTCGGAAGAGGGGAGTTGTTCGATGAAGTCCATCGAGATTGAATCCCATGGTCGGGCGGGAACCGGAAGAGGTTTGAGAAGACCGTAAGGTCGGTGTCGACGGGGTTTGTTTCGTCCGCAAACTGTACATGAGCTGACGTAGTCGCGAACGAATTCCCGAATCTTCGGCCAGGTGTATAGGCGTCGGATTGATTCGAGGGTCCGGTTCTGTCCAAAATGACCTGAAAGGGGGTGATCGTGAAAGAATTGTAAAATTTTAAGGCGAAGGTTAGAATGGTTAGGAACATAGATGCGATTATCAAGTTTTAGCAGTCCAGATCACCTACTGTCCAACGAGTATTGGAATCGTCTTTAGCTAGGGCTAAGCCTGCGATCGCTTCCGGATCCTGTTCAATAGAATCGCGGATGGTGGAATGGAGCGATTGCAAGTCCATTACGATCGCCGCACGAAGCGCGGGGCCTTCTAGAAAAGTTGCTCGAAGAGAAGTGGTTAGTTGTTCATTGGTAAAGATAGGTCTGAAATTCTGCGGGTTAACTTGCGCGTAGCCGGTATCCCCCTCTTTAGGATAGACGTCCCAGCGTCTAGTGAGGGCATCGGGTTTTGCACCCAGTTTACCCGGGCGGAAGCGGATCACCATATTGAACTGGTGGAGGAATTCTGACCAGCGGACTTGTCGCCGCGTGAGTATTTTGGTGGTCGAGAAGTATTCGAGATTCTTGTGGTCGGTAACCACATCAATCGCGTCGCCTGATCCTTCGAGATAGTGACGCCAAGCTTTGAAAGCCTCGAAAATAGCGAGGAGCTCTTTGTCATGAGTGTCGTAGTTAAGCTCTGCAGCTTGGAAGGTTCGGGATAGGAAAGCGATTGGATGAATCTCTCCGTCCGGTAGGAGGATCGAGAGGATCGCGGCTAGCGCGTAGTCCGACGCGTCGGTTTCGACGATAAGGGGTAGGTTAGGTTGCCAGTGTGCAAGGATGGGAGCGTGAACGAAGCTGTCCTTGAGTTTGTCGAAAGCTTCTTGGCACTCTTTGGACCATAACCATGATACGTCCTTTCGCGTGAGCCGCGTCATCGGAAGTACGATTTCGCTATAATTATAAATAAAACGTCGATAAAAGTTAGCAAAACCTAAAAAGGATTGAACGTCTTTGACTTTGCGGGGAACCGGCCAGTCAACGATAGCTTGAACTTTGTCTTTCGACATCGTTAAGCCCTCCGGAGAAAGGATGTAACCAAGATACTCGACCGTGTCGACACCCCATTCGCATTTGGCGAGGTTCGCGAACAAACGATGTTTACGGAGTCGACGGAGAACCTCGCGGACATGTTCGCGATGAGATTTCTCGTCGTCCGAGTAAATGAGTATATCGTCGATATAGACGATAACATTAACATCTAAAAGATCAGCGAAAATATGATTGACGAATCGCTGGAAGGCCGCGGGGGCATTAGTAAGGCCAAATGGCATAACCTTCCATTCGTAGGAACCCCAACGGGTCCTAAAGGTGGTTTTCCATTCGTCGCCTTCCGCGATTCGAACTAGATGATATGCGTGAGTGAGATCGAGTTTGGTATAAAACTTAGCTTTCTTAGGAGCGTCCAAGAGATCAGAAATAAGGGGTAAAGGATAACGGTCCTTTTTGGTAATCTTGTTAAGACCGCGGAAGTCTACGCAGAGACGGAGTTTTCCATCCTTCTTCGGCACAAAAAGCACCGGAGCCCCGTGAGGAGAGGTGGATGGTTGGATAGACCTACGGAGAGGTAGTCGGACGTTGACGCTACTATTAATAGCGTCCCCGACACGCCGCTGTCCGAAAGCGAAGTTGAGGGTAATTCCGATCGCGGGAGAAACTCACGCGATCGTACTTAGGATGAGGTTGAGATTTAACTCTATTTGAAATACACTGTATGAGTGCGCTATCAAAGTCGATATTTAAACTGAGGACCAACTATTCTACTCTCGTAGCTTTATACTGTAATCGCTACCTAAGGGTCGCTAAGCGATAGTGTCCTAGAATAGTATGGTCGAACATGTGGAAGATAAAAGGGGAAAGTATAAAGGAAATGATATAAAAGGATATATAAGAAGTCGGCTAAGTGTGAGGGATAAAAACGCGAAGTGTAAAAGGATCGCGGAGGTAAGCTCCGCGACGGAAGAAAATGATGAAGTCGAAATACCGGAAAACAATCGTCAGGGCCGCGGGAGTTTGACTTGGCCTGGTCGTAACAGATGGATAGCACAAAGAGAATAAATGACTCGCATCCGGATAGTGAACGTCGACGCAATTTGCTGTAGGATGGGAGTCGTTAACCCAATCTTTCTCAGCAGCAGGCACCTCAATAAGTTCCTGCGCAGTAGCGGCATCTCTAATTTCTGAAGGGGCCTTTTGTGCTCTTGGAAATAGCGTGTAACCCATTTGTTTCCGGGCAAGCCTAGATTCGTTTAGGGATTGGGTCGGAGCAGCAGCTCTACGTGGTCGTACTGGTGCCGGTGGAGGAACGCGTAAGTCTGGGGCATAGAGTGGAGGCGTTATCGCGCGACTGTCGTGTTCCGGTACGTCTGCCGATGCTAATGAATTTGAAGTAGGTAACGACGAAGTCGAAGCAGGCAACGGGGAACTCGAGGCCTGTTGATCAAAAATCGGATCAGCGTTTAGCTTCTCCTCCAATTCCAGATCAAACTTAGAAGGCCGCGTGCGGTGGCTATTGCCTTCCTCGAAAACTACATCCCTGACTTGAAATACATGGCGTCTTTCTGGATCAAACACCCTGTAGCCTCTTCTATCCATATAGCCAACCATTATACCTTTCCACGCCTGTCTACCCAGTTTACCTTCGACGTGGTCGAGGTCTTTAACCCAAACCGAGGAACCCCAGCGGCGAAGGTGAGAGACATTCAGTTTTCTAGGTAGGTTGAACCACTTAGCCCAAGGTACAATGTCAGGGTTCCGTGCAGAAGGAATGAAACCTCGGGTATAACAGTGCGCAGCTACGGATTCCGCCCACCATTTGTGACCCATGCCAGCATCCAGCATTTGTGTTCGACTTCCCTCGATGACCGTACGGTTACCTCGTTCCACTACTCCATTTGCGGCCGATGAATCTTTCGGGACCTTCTCGCAAATGATGCCATGATCTTCCAAGTAGGAGATCACAACTTCGTTGTCGAATTCTCGTCCCAAGTCGAACCGGACGCGCTTCAACTTTTTGCCCGTTTGGTTTTCGGCCATTTTGTGGAAACGTTTGAAGGAGTCGAGGACGGTAAGTGCCCGCTTATCCTTGAGAAAGTAGGGTATCTTGATTGAAGTACCTCCATCAGCACATAACATAAGATAGACTGCTCCGCCTCGACTTTGTGTACGCGCTCTCCCCCATAAATCCAGACTCACCCGCTCCAGTGGTTCAGTCTCTGGCAACACCTCTTCATCGAATGGACGCCGGGTTATCTTCCCATATATGCAGTCTTCGCATAGCCCATTCAACGTGCGGTCACTTATAATCAACCCATCAACTAACTCCTTGTCCGCCATTCGTTTTATAATCCGGACATCACCATGCCCAAAGCGATTATGCCAACCCTCTAATGTAGTCGGTTTATTCTGGGAACGAGCGCCCACTGCTGTAATCACAGGGCCGTTGTTAACGACTTTTACTTGGTACAGTCTGCGTGATCCATCCGTTCGGGACAGCAAGCCTTCCACTACCACCGCCTTAGATCGGGGATCATGAACGGTGAGTACACCACCTCCCCATTTCCCCGAGAAACCTTTCGAGTCTAAGGCCGGCAACGATATTAGGTTCATGTTGAATGTCGGCGTGTGGAGCGCGGGGATCAGGAGCCGCTGAACTTTCCCTCCGGACAACTGGACGTCGAACCTCGCAATTCCCTCGCCCTCACTTTGGAATGAGGTATTTGCAGTATCTCCGTTCACTATTTTCGGATGATAACTTACAAACCTGTCGCGCTCAGCCACACATGTAACATTCGCTCCACTGTCCAAGAATGTATTAACAATGCTAGGATGTGAATTCGGCGATGTACTATCAGGTTTACAGACGGTAGCTAGTACGTGGTTCAAATTATTCAAATCATAATCCCTTACCAATCTAACACTTGGTTGAGACAATCCAAGTCTGTTAGAATGCTCAGTGGATATAGGGTATGATTGAATAAGCGAACACGCACCGTCGTTCGTGAAGTCGCCAAGTGCAAACGTTTCGATGGGGGTGGAATGGGTTATGGTGGCTGCAGTGGGAGTAACGGTTGTGATGGGATTGGTGCGAGGCTCCATTCCTTTCGGAGAACGATACCACGTAGGTCCTTTCCCTTCCTGTCCGCCGCCGCGGGCCCAGCATTTCTCCTTCCCATGTCCTCTGCGTTTGCAATTGTCGCAAACGACTGGATTTCTTTCGGGTCGAGAAGACGTAGTGGCGGCGAGAGCGGAAGGGTCAACATTTGCAATGACCTTGTCCCTGTTTTTGAACACCCAGAACTCAGTAAGTCCTCGTGTAACCTCTGCAAGGGCGGTCTTGCCCTGCTGAACCTGAACAATGTATATCCAAGAAGGGGGCAAGGAGGCGAGAATGATGGAAATCATCTTCGCATCACTGACATTACAACCCACGGCATTGGCAGCAACGCGGAATTTGGATAACTTGTGAAGATGATCTTCGAAGTCAGCCTCTTCGTCAAGTTTGAGAGATTCTAACCGCTTCATCGCAACGTCCTGATAGATTTGACTAGTGACGTCAAACTTCGTCTTCAAGTCAGTCCACATCGTCGCAGCAGGTTGGTCAGGGGATATGGAGTGGGCATCAGGATCAATGATGTTCTGGTATAGTACGCCGGCAACCCAGCCTTCACGCTGGAGCCACTCATCGTAGGAGGGGGCCATAGATGAATAGGGGGTAGCTGTAGTGGTCGAGGTAATCACCAGATTCGGGACGATGGGAGGCTGAGATATGGTGCCTTCGAGGTACCCTTGGAGTGTTTTCGCGCGGATTGCGTTAATGACATGCGATTTAAATGCATGCCAATTATCAGCGTCCTTTAAGCGCCGCTCTTCGGGAAAGGATGGGACAGTTGCCAATGGATTAGACATTAACAGAGAAGTGAAGTTCAAAATATGTTGTTGGCCTAAGGTTCTGCTGAGTACGTATCACGGCGTTGTTCGTCGAACTCTGACTGCGAATCTGTAGACGACGTCATAAGTTAGATGATATCCTCAGCGTATGATAGAACGGCTCATATTAAATACCTGTAGACGACGTCGTAAGTTAGATGATATCTACAGGCATTATTAGTATGTATAATGTAGAGAATATATATATATATATAAGATACTCACCCTCAGCGTATGATAGAACAGCTGAGGGTGAGAAATGGGAAACAATGCTACTTAAGGTATAGTAGTATTTGAAATAGTGAGATAGGAGAACAGGGGCCCGATTACCCTTTACCGGCAGGCGCCATAACGATCCCTATACCTTAACAAATTTTGTATCAATAAAATTGTCTGTAGAGCCAGAATCGAGGAGAGTATCGAAAGAAATCAGGATGTGAGTTTTATCAAAAAGTACATGGATAGATAAATTGATTATAAACAACTTGGAGTGTAACGAAAGAGCGGACGCATTGAGAACAACTTCCCCACTGCTGGTATGAACCGGGTCAACGCAACTCTCGCTTCGTACCGGGGTACAAGAGTTGCAGACTATTTTCCTGATCCTACTGTTGAGGCAGACATCAGAGTCACTGAAGAAACGGACTCTTGCGCGGAGTTTGTTTGCGCAGCTCTAACCTTAGCTTCCCGTGCCCTACGCAGATTACAGTCAGCGAGTAGGTGCTTATTCGAGCCGCAGAAGTTGCATAATCCGAATTTTCGTCGACGTTCCTTCTCCACAGGTGTGATCTTACCATCCGCGCCCAATCAATTGGCGTAGGCAGGTTTTTGTTGGTTTGAGCCGTTGTTCGGTGTGCTTGGCTTTGAGTTCGATGTCGAAGACTGTGGGGTCGAACTCTTGCCTTGCGGTTTGGAGGATGTTGATGTTGTTGAAGTTGAGGTGGATGGTGTGGCGGGGTTGTTGGATTTCTTCTGTTGAGTCTTCGTCTGCCCTCCAGAGTTCCTATTCGCCTCACACTTCTTCTCCTCCTCTCTTCTCCAGTATCGGTTGTCGATGCGAAGTACTTCTTTGCAGAACTCTACGAGAGTCGCAGGTTCCTTAATGTGTGAGAGCTCGTCTTTGATGCGGGATGCTAGACCGCGACCGTAGGCCCATCGCAGGGCGCCATGGTCCCAGCTGGTCATAGCGGCTAGGGTTTTGAATCGGATGTTGTATTTTCGAACGTTGTTGCTATCTTTCATCCTCAAGTTGCCGAGTTTATCTTTGGAGTCGCCCTGCGCATCGTAGAGACCGAAATTGTCCTGCAGCTCCTTGACCAGAGCTTTGAACGAATGGGTCCACGTCGGCATGGCAGTAACATCGGGATCGAGGATGTCGGGTTCAAACCATTCCCGAGCTGTACCGTTAAGGTACGAGATTGTATAATTGATCTTTTGCTGCTCGGTGAAGTATTCGGGACGATCGAGAAATACGGGGGATAGGGATACCAAGAAGTTCTTGAGTTTCCTGGGTTCGGAGCCATTGAATGCATTGGGGTTTTTTACGATGGTCTTGCCTGGTTCTGTCTTCTTAGTTGACATACCAGCTAAAACACCTTTTAGACCATCAATAGACTCTTCAAAAGAACTGAACGTAGTGTGAGTCATCTGTCCTAATGCATCGGGGTTGGTCGGCGATCAAGCGTTACCTCGATCATCTGGACCACCCGGTCCTCCGGGGCCTCCAGGTCCATCACCATCATCTCCACCATCATCTCCAGGTCCACCGGGACCTCCAGGGCCACTAGGTGCACCGGGGATGTTGTCATCATCGTTGTCGTCGGAGTCGGAGTCGTCAGGCCCAGGGGGGTTGTTTCGAGGTTGAGTGTCATCGCGATTGTTGAGAAAGTCGTCGTTCAACACGTCTTTGGCTCTGGTGGGGGTTGGAACTGCTGCCGTACGAGGGATTGGGGTGCGATCCTTCTTTGGGGTCTGGACTACAATCTCCTGTCCATCTGTGGTGTACAAAATTTCGTAATCTACCTTCGGGTTGTCGTTCCTACCGAGGACGTTGGATGTCGAGACTGAGGACATAGCGCTCGCGGATGTCATGGGGCCAAAACCTGGGTGTCGTGCTCGTTGAGAGCCTAACTGTTAGGAGCGTGCAGATCAAGTGGACCTTTGATACCGTTATTGACAGTATCCTCACTATGCCATGCAGTCCGTGTTGAGTTCGTTCGAGATCGAGATAGTGTTGACTGAAGGTCGACGGGATCGAACAAGGTATGAGAGTGATAAGGGCAAGTGTAGAATGATATTTGGGAGTCGTACCAATTCGATATTAAAACTAAGGCTTCTACCTACGACCGCAAGTCTTATATGCTAAGTTTGCTATCTCCGGTATTGCTACAGAATATCCTAAAGTAGTTACGATGAATCGGAAGTAGAGATAACGAGTGCGGATAGGAAGACAGTGGACTAATGGGGAGAGGAAGGCGGTATGGTGTATAGCCCGTCTGAAGGAGGGGCGACGGGATAAGGAGGATAGGTGGATGAGTATCATGGAAGTAGATTACCTGATCCATATCATCGGTGCATCGCATTGATGACGGACTTGATCATGTACGGTTGACTGCGTTGGTGCGAAGTGCTACGCGCGATGCATATGACTGACGCGCATGATCGTAACAACTGTATACAGTATACTCAACATGTATGCTCATTAGTGTATACAGTGAGCTCAAGGTATACCCCACTGCATACAGCCTACTCTGTGTATTGGTCATTGATGTTGACAGTGAGCTCAATGTCATTGTCACTGTGTACATTGAACTCAAGGCTTTTGGTACTGTTGTATACAATGAGCTGGATATATTGTTCACTCTTTGCAGTCCACAAAATGTCCTGCTCATTGTTATTGACAGTGAGCTCAAGGTCTTTGTCACTGTTGTTACAGGTATGCTTCCGGACCTCCATACAGAGCTTCCGACTTCGGACGTGGACTTAGAATAGTTCATGTTTACTTCCGAGATCAATTGCTTCGATCGAGTCATACGAAGCATTTGGTTATCGAATGCTAAGTGTTCTGACTTTATTGATTGTGTTTTTATTTATATTGATGACGTCAAATTATATTCCTTATTGTTTTTTACTTACAGCTCTTATTGTTATAGATTGAACAATTAGGAATACAAGTATATAAGCTGTAGGATCTTGTACATAGTTCCTTAGTTTAAATATCAACTTAGATTGCTGCTGAACTCCGTCCAGAACTCTCTCTTTTAATTGTCTAATGTTCGCACTATAACCGATCGTTATCCGGACATCTCTATTCTCTTACTCGTCATTCTGAACATTCACCAAACCGCACAACAAAGCGGGGGCACTACCGAAAGTAGTGTCAAGGTTCTAGTTCATCTATATCATCTTCCGTTACAATCGAGCTGACCGATACTCTTTGATTACATCCTTTGAGACTTTGGTTCTAAACCATAGTCTCAATTCGACCGGTTACTCTTGGATCACTTTGATTCACTTCTATACCTCCAAGACTCTACAGAACCTCACTGGCACAGTCTTAACAACTGTGCATATTGAACTCAAGTGCCTCATCACTGTTATATACAATGAAGTTAATGTATTGGTCATTGTGTACAGTGAACTTATTGCCTTGCTCATTGTTTTCAACAGTGAGCTCAGTATCTGTGTCACTGTGTATGATGAGCTGAATGCCTTTGTTATTGTTACCACTGAACTGAATGTCTTGCTCACTGTGTTATACAGTGAGCTCTATATCTTGCTCATAAATGTAAGCAGCGAAATCAAGATATTAATATGATATTGATTATGTAATCTGTTTTATCCAAAGAATATATAACTGTCATGAATGTTGAGTGTAATGTAATATATATATGTATATTGATGACGTTGAATTATATTTCTTATTGTTTTTTACACACAGCTCTTATTGTTATAGATTTAACAATTAGGAATACAGGTATATAAGCTGTAGGATCATGTACATAGTTCCTATTACGATCATGCGCATTGGTCGTACGCATCGCGCGTAGCGCTTCGCACCGACGCAGTCAATCGTACATGATCAAGTCCGTCATCGATGCGATGCACCAATGACATGGATCAGGTAATCTGCTTCCGTGATACTCATCCACCTATCCTCCTTATCCCGTCGCCCCTCCTTTGGACAGGCTATACACCATACCGCCTTCCCCTCCCCATTAGTCCACTGTCTTCCTATCCGCACTCGTTATCTCTACTTCCGATTTGTCGTAACTACTTTAGGATACTTTGTAGCAATACCGGAGATAGCGAACTTAGCATATAAGACTTGCGGTCGTAGGTAGAAGCCTTAGTTTTAATATCAAATTGGTACGACTCCCAAGAACCACATAACACTTGCTCTCTTCACGCCTATACCTCGTTTGACCCCGTCGACCTTCAGTCGATACTATCTTGATCTCAAAAGAACTTAATACGGACCGCGCAGCATAGCGAGGATACTGTCAATAATGGTATCAAAGGTCCAGTTGATCCGCACGCTCCTAACAGGTTGCAGAAAGGCGAAAGTCCGGTGTTCGCTTGTGCTGGACGACTACCCCTGAAGGAGTAAGCGGACAAAAGTGGAGAGTCCAGTTGCCTCGACAAGCAGCCAAACCATCGATGATCTCCGGACTAACGTCCGAGATCTTAACACAAGAATCAACCTTCAGGAGGAGATGCTTCGGTATCTCATCCTTCGTGTTCAGAAGCTCGAAGAGGAGAAAAGGGAGGAAGATGAAGAGGAAGAAGAGTCCGAGGAGGATTGAGTGAAACGGACTGGGGACAGAAAAGGAAAAGGTCAGAAAGAATGAGCGACCGTGTCGATTCAAAATTATTTACAAGTCCAAAATGTAGTAAGTTACTACATTTTGGACTTGTAAATAATTTTCTTGTATCCGTATCTCGATTTGATTGTGGACTTGAATGAAAATTTCTCTTTTGTAAATAAAATGAAATTGAAAAATGGTTCGAAAGTAGTCAATAAACGTCCAAAATGGACTTAGAAGAATTTGAGTTTAAATAGGACTGACATGTCCAGAAAATTTCAATCAATGTCGATCTTCCGGGTAGGGATAAACTGTTACGACCATGCCAAGTTCAACTCCCATGGTCCTGACGATCATTTTTCCGGTATTTTGACTTCATCATTTTCTTCCGTTGCGGAGCTTACCTCCGCGATCCTTTTACACTTTGCTCTTATATCCCTTACACTTAACCGATTCTTTATATATCCTTTTATATCATTCCCTTTATACTTTCCCCTTTTATTCTCCTCATGTTCGACCATACTATTCTAGGATACTATCGCTTAGCGACCCTTAGGTAGCGAGTACTGTATAAAGCTACGAGAGTAGAATAGTTGGTCCTTAGTTTAAATATCGACTGTTACGACCATGCCAAGTTCAACTCCCGCGGGCCCGACGATCATCCCCTGGTATTTTGACTCCACTATTTTCTTCCGTCGCAGAGCTTACCTCCGCGATTCTTTTACACTTTGCTTTTATATCCCTCACATTTAGCCGACTTCTTATATATCCTTTTATATCATTTCCTTTATACTTTCCCCTTTAATCTTCCACATATTCGACCATACTATTCTAGGATACTATCGCTTAGCGACCCTTAGGTAGCGACTACAGTATAAAGCTACGAGAGTAGAATAGTTGGTCCTTAGTTTAAATATCGACTTTGATAGCGCACTTCGACAGTGTATTTCAAATAGAGTTAAATCTCAAACCTCACCTTAAGTACGATCACGTGAGTTTCTCACGCGATCAGAATTACCCTCAACTTCGCTTTCGGACAGCGGCGTGTCGGGGACACTATTAATAGTAGCGTCAACGTCCGACTACCTCTCCGTAGGTTCACCCAACCCTCACTGGGATTTATCTCGGTGTTCGGTCTTTTACTCCGCGGACTTATATTCCGCGATCCAACTTCTCCCTACGACCTGTGCATGATCATAACATCGACTTTGATAGCGCACTTTGACAGTGTATTTCGAATAGAGTTAAATCTCAAACCTCACCCTGAGTACAATCACATGAGTTTCTCCCGCGATCAGAATTACCCTCAACTTTGCTTTCGGACAGCGGCGTGTCGGGGACGCTATTAATAGTAGCGTCAATGTCCGACGACCTCTCCGTAGGTTCACTCCACCCTCACCGGGATTTATCTCGGTGATTGTTCTTTTACCCGCGGACTTATAGTCCGCGATCCAACTTATCCCTACGACCCGTGCATGATCATAACATAAACGCTCAATAGACTATCATGGTGTTTATCCCCCTGGTTGATTTCAACCGTTCGGAAAGAAAGAAGAAAAAGAAAGATAAGTAAAGGCATACAAAAGTTAATCGGTAATGTCCGGTAGAGGTCCGGGCTTGAGTGGGTATCATTTATGGAATTCTTCAAGTAATTCTTCGGCATGCATTTCATCAGCTCCAATCCATGAGAACTCCTCATCGGTACCTTCGTATCCTTTCCATCAAATGAAGTATCGCAACGGACAACGTCAAAAGCATCGGTCCATCTTCGAATCTAAAATTTCTGCAACTCCAAACTCCTGCTCACCATCGACTTCAATCAGAGGTGGTGGTGTCGTGACAACCAAGTACTTACATCATTTTCTTTCTTTCATTTTCACATGCTCTAGTAACCACATGACCGCGTTCATTACTCATTGTTCATCTGACCACTCATTCTCGCGCTGTCATTAGTTTATTGTTCTTTCCTTATTCCTCATTCGCTCTTCACTATTTCACTCTCACACTTTTGTTCTTTGCTCCTTGTTCTTTTACCCTTGTCCCTTACCCTGGTTCCTATTGTTTCAGACTCGTATATATAGTGCAGTAGACAGCTACCAGTTCCCTATCTCGACCTCTTGGTCTTTGGGAACTAGGTTCGTGTTTGTATCTTCGTTTACACTCAATATTGACTTGGTCTTTGGGAACTAGTTTGCCTTATCTGACCCTTGTGATTGGCCCTTCGTGCTATCACAGTCGCTGAGATCATTTATCCTTTTAGACCTCTGTGTGCTGAGCGTTACTCACACTCAGGTTTGTGCTTGTGCCGTGCTTCTGATCGCTTCCCATCGTCGCTTCCGCCTACGTCGCGACAGGTGGACTCCAATTGCGAGACGTGGAATACTGGATGTATTCGGGAAAGGTAGTCAGGTAATTGTATCTTGTAGGCCAGAGCACTGATGCGCTTGATAACCTTGAAAGGACCAAGATACTTCTCCGAAAACTTCGGAGTCAGTCAAGTGGTTCGAATGTGTTTTGCCAATACAAAGACTTCAGCGCCAATTGGAATTCCGGAGCGGAGATTTGTTTTCGATTGGCTTGATCTTTGTACTTCTTCTGAGCATTTGAAATCTTGTCCCGAAGGAAGGAGTGAACTTCATCTAAGTTGGCGACGAAGTCATGAGCTTGGTCAGATCGAATATCGACTTCCGGTCTAATTGAGATGTTTGGATGGTAGCCTTTGTTGGCAAAGAATGGTGTGATTCCAGTCAAAGCATTCGGAGCATTATTGTAAGCGAACTGAGCCATTGGAAGTAGGCTGGACCAGTTATCCTGTTGATAGTTCCAGTAGATGTGAATGTACTGTTCCAAGGTCTGGTTGACACGTTTGGTCTGTCCGTCAGCTTCGGGATGATTTCTGGAAGTGTAATGAAGTTCCATGTTGAGCGACTGCCCGAGTGCTCGAAAGAAAGCAGAGATGAATTTGGAACCTCAATCGGAGGTTACGTGGTTCGGGACTCCATGTTTAGAAAAGACATGAATGACAAATAATTCAGCTAACTGTTCGGATGTAATCAAAGTATGGCACTTAATGAATATAGATTGTTTTGAAGCTTGATCCACGATGACTAGAATGGAATTGAAACCGTCCGACATCGGAAGCTCCTTGATAAAGTCCATCGAGATTGAGTCCCAAGGCCGTAAGGGAACTGGAAGTGGTTTGAGTAGTCCATAAGGTCTATGTCGACATGATTTGTTTCTTCCGCAGGTGGTACAGGAAGCAACATAATCTCGTATGAAGTCTTGAATCTTTGGCCAAGTATATTGTCGTTGGATAGTTTCGAGAGTTCGGTTTTGACCAAAATGACCTGACAGTGGATGATTGTGGAAGTAGTGTAATACTTGTAATCATAGATCTGAATGATTCGGAATGTAGATTTGATTGTCAAGCCGTAATAAACCATCTTCACCCATAGTCCATCGAGGTTTAGTGGAGTCCTGAACAAAGGTAAGTCCAAGTGCCAATTCCGGATCAATTGATAGTGAGTTGCGGATGGCTTCATGTAAAGCATTGATGTCCATAACAATCGAAGCTCAGAGGATCGGACCTTTGAGGAAAGTAGCTCAGAGAGAAGCGGTAAACTGTTCGTTAGTGAATATGGGTCTAAAGTTCTGTGGATTGACTTGGGTGTAGCCGATATCCCCCTCTTTTGGGTAAATGTCCCATTGTCTAGTGATAGAGTCCGGTTTTTTGCCAAGTTTGCCATGTCTGAATTGAATAACCATGTTAAATTGATGTAGGTATTTGGACCATTGGACCTGTCTCTGGGTCAGAATTTTAGTGGTAGAGAAGTACTCAAGGTTTTTGTGATCGGTGACCATGTCGATCGGGTCTCCGAAACCTTTGAGATAGTGTCTCCACGCTTTGAAAGCCTCGAAAATTGCTAGTAGTTCCTTGTCATGAGTATTGTAGTTGAGCTCAGCTGAATTGAGAGTGCGGGAAAGGAATGCAACGGGATGAATTTTGCTGTCATCGAGCATAATCGAAAGGATAGCTGTGATTGCATAGTCCGAAGCATTGGTCTTGACGATGAGTGGTCGATTCAGTTCCCAATGAGCAAGGATTGGTGCATGAGTAAAAGCTTTGGTTTTCAAAAGCCAATTGACATTTGGCTGTCCATATCCAGTCAACAGTCTTCCGGGTGAGCCGGGTAAGTGGTATAACAATGTCGCTGTAATTGTAAATAAATCGTCAATAGAAATTTAAATATCCTAAGAAGGATTGAATATCCTTGACTTTCTGAGGTACCGGCCATTCAATGATAACTTGGATCTTGTCAGCAGCCATAGTGAGGCCTGCAGGTAAAAGGATGTAACCAAGATATTCGACAGTATTGACACCAAAGAAGCATTTTGCGAGGTTGCAGTAGAGTTTTGCTTCCCAGAGTCGTTGAAGTACCTCCTGGACGTGCTTTTCGTGATCTTTTGGATTGTCTGAATATACAAGAATGTCATCAATGTAGACAATAACGTAGAGATTTTCGTCGTCATCCAATTCCCACTCTATATAGTCATCGTCATCCCCCGGGTTTGGGTCGTCGTCTTCGGGGTCTCCGGATGGAACAACCTAAAACGAAGAAGTTAGAAGCTAGAAGATGAAAAAGTGAAGTCAATCACCACCATTGCGATCCTCTTCCGCTTCTTACCAACCACCACCGTCGAGTACTCTTCGATTACATCTTTTGAGACTTTGGTTCTAAACCATAGTCTTGATTCAACCGGTTACTCTTGGTTCACTTTGATTAACTTCTATACCTCTAAAGACTCTACAGAACCTCACCGGCACAGTCTTAACAGTGATATCAAATAGAGTTCACTCCCAACCTCACCCTAAGTACAATCACGTGAGTTCTCCCGCGATCGGAATCATGCTCATCTTTCCTTTCAGACAGCGGTGTGTCAGGGACGCTATTAATAGTAGCGTCAACGTCCAACTACCTTCCATAGGATAGACCAACCCTCACCGGGACTTATCTTGGTGTTCAGTCTTTTACCCCATGGGTATATAGTCCGTGGTCCAACCTTTCCCCTACGATCCGTGCATGATCTTAACAGGTCCTCAGTTTAAATATCGACTTTGATAGTGCACTTCAATAGTGTAGTGATCTCAAATAGATTTCACTCTCATCCTCACCTAAGTACGATCGTGTGAGTTCTCCCATGATCAGAATTACCCTCATCGTCACTTTTGGACAGTGGCGTGTTGGGAACGCTATTAATAGTAGCGTTAACGTCCAACTACCTTCTGTAGGATTGACCACACCAGGAGTTATCCAGGTGTTTGATTTTTACCCGCAGACTTATAGTCCGTGATCCAACCTTTTCCCTAGAACCCGTGCATGATCTTAACAACATTTGGGTTATCATTCCTACCAAGGATGTTCAGTGTCAAGACTGAAGACATTGCGCTCATCGATGTCATGGGACCGGTGTCTGTTTAAGATCATGCACGGGTTGTAGGGAAAAGGTTGGATCGCGGGGTAGAAGACCAAACACCGAGATAAATCCTAGTGAGGGTTAGTTGATCCTATGGAGAGGTAGTCAGACGTTGATGCTACCATTAATAGCGTCCCCGACACGCCGCTGTCTGAAAGTGAAGGTGAGGGTAATTCTGATTGCGGAGATACTTACGTGATTGTACTGAAGGTGAGGTTGAGATTGAACTCTATTTGAAATACACTGCGGAAGTGTGCTATCAAAGTCGATATTTAAACTAAGGACCAACTATTCTACTCTCGTAGCTTTATACTGTAGCCACTACCTAAGGGTCGTTAAGTGATAGTATGCTAGAATAGTATGGTCAAACATGAGGAGAATAAAAGGGGTAAGTATAAAGGGAATGATATAAAAGGATATATAAAGAATTGGTTAAAGTGTGAGGGATATAAAAGTGAAGTGTAAACGATCGCGGAGATAAATGACGGAAGAAAATAGTGAAGTCAAATTACCGGGAAAAGATCGACAGGACTGCGGGAGTTGAACTTGGCATGGTCTGCTATGATCATGCACGGTCGTAAGTATAAGTGTGGATCGCAGACTATAAGTCCACGGGATAAAAGACCAAACACCGAGATAAATCCCGATGAGGGTTGGGTGAGCCTATGGAGAGGTAGTCGGACGTTGACACTACTATTAATAGCATCCCTGACACGCCGCTGTCCGAAAGCAAAGATGAGGGTAATTCCAATTGCGGGAGAAACTCACGTGATCGTACTTAGGGTGAGGTTTTGAGAATGAACTCTAATTGAAAGGATACACTGTCGAAGTGCGCTATCAAAGTCGATATTTAAACTAAGGACCAACTATTCTACTCTCGTAGCTTTATACTGTAATCGCTACCTAAGGGTCGCTAAGCGATAGTATCCTAGACTAGTATGGTTGGACATGTGGAAGATAAAAGGTGTAAGTATAAAGGGAATGATATAAAAGGATATATAAAGAATCGGTTAAGGTGTGAGGGATATAAACTTGAAGTGTAAAAGATCGCGGAGACGGAAGAAAATAGTAAAGTCAAATACCGGGGAATGATTGTCAGGCCTGTGGGAGTTGAACTTGGCATGGTCGTAACAGTGCCCCCCCATTAGGATCGAGCCCTCAAGATCCTGAGTAATAGTATGACTAAAATAAATGTGAATGATTAGAAGTGACGGGGATCAAAGTTAAAAAATTGTGATGTGATGTGAAAATCGAAGAAGAGTGAAAATTGTAAGTTGAACCAGCCCTTAAGTCACAAAGCATATAAGACCAGGGCCCTTTCAAAAAATTTTACAAGTTCCCCTCTTCTTAAACCATGTCGTCCACCACCAACGAGACCGCCCAACAACGCCGCGAATGTCTCCTCCTGGCACAGGTGGAAAGACAACAAGCTCGTGAGGAAGAGGTCGCAAGACAGGAAGCCGAGTTCGCCGCGGAAATGGAGCAACTAGAGGAAGAGGCGGCTTGGGAGGAAGAGGAAAAACGACTCGCCAAAGAGAAGAGGGTTAAAGAAGAGAAGCAGATAGCCAAAGAACAAAGAATGGAGGAACAACAACGGCAGGAAGAGGAGGAAAGGATAGCTGAGGAGAAAAGAGTAGTTGAGGAACAGAAGAAGCGACAAGAAGAACAAGCAGAAGTGAGGATAAAAGAGGATGAACGACTCGCGGAGGCGAAGCGACGTGAAGAAGAACGAGCAGCAGTGGAGGCTGCTGCAGAGTTGGAGGACGAGCAGGAGCGAACCACCGCGTTCGCCAGAATCGTCGAAGAAAACAAGAAGGAAAAGGAGAGAGCCGCGAAGGAGTTGGAGAAGCGGCATAAACAAACAGCAAGACCGTGTAATGTTGAAGTCGAGATCCCTGCCCCACTGTCTGGCTCGCGGTGTAAGACTTTCAAGTCCAAGGTCATAATCTCCGAGGACTCGGAAGATGAGGGTGAGGATAAGCATAAGGAGCCAACTCCGAGAGGAGTAAAACGTAAGCAAACAATCCAAATGATCGCAAAGGTGAGTGACTGTTGAATTTATCCACTCCTTACTGACTTTCATATTTTGTAGGGTTCTAATACGTCCGAGCTTGACGGGGAACAAGCAGAAGAGCAGCCCCCCCCCCCTGATTCCTCTCTCCCGCGACCCGCATGTGACCGATGTGTGTTGATTGGTAGGCCTTCAGAATGTCGCCCCCAGTCAACACAACGACAAGCACAAGCGTGTACGGTCTGCCACCACCAGCGCCAATGATGCAGTTGGTCCGGAGATAATGCCGCTTGGCGGTCGCAAGGTAAACGGGTGAAATTAGATGAGGATGTGTATGAGGGACCCGCCGCGGGAGTTGGGGAGAGGAGGTTTGAGGGACCAGGCATCGCGGAGCAATTGGCCGCGATTGCGGAACAAAGTAAGGCCTTGCTCAACGTCGCTCGCTGCTCCCTCGTTCTTTAAGAACGAATGCTGCATCTAATGGTGGTAAGGGAGAGAAGAGAAGAAGAAGCAGAGAAAAGTGAGGATGAAGGTGAAGATGGGGAAGGTGAAGAAGATGAGGAAGTAAATGAAGAGAAGAGAAGAAGAGAGATACGCGAGGGAAAAAAGCGCGCAGAGTACACTCCGCGACGGACTATTTTAATAACTCTACTTGCTGTACTCGATTGCTTATATATACTTGTTGTTTTGTTGTTTTGTTGAAATCTATTGGTTTCTTGTTGTTTTGTTGAAATCTATTGGTTTCTTGTTGATTTTGTTGTTGGTTGCTCGGTGTGGGTGATTTATATGTAAGTGGGATGAGGAGTGATGATCGCGGGGATTTTTGGAAGGGAGATGGAATTTTAGTATATAAGTAATTGATCATCGCGACGATAATCGCCACGGGGAAGAATGGATTTTGAGGAAATCATGATTAAGAAGTAAATGAGGTGATAGTCGTGAAGGCAATGATGAGGAAAGATAATACATAAGGGACAGAGGTAAGGATCATAGTGGAAAGCAGGGACAAGTTCATCCGCGTGAATTTTGTTTGCGGTGACCCAGGAGAACTCTTCGTCCGTACCTTCATATCCTGCCCAACGAATGTAGTATTGTAGTGGGCATTTTTCGTATCGTCGATCCAATTTTGAATCCAGTACTTCCGCGATGTTGTATTCTTCCTTGCCGTCGACCTCAACGGGAGGCGGTGGAGGTTGAACACGATTGGGAATGGTGTTGGGTGTGTACGGTTCTAGTTGGGATACATGGAAGACAGGATGGATACGATCAAGGTAGGACGGGAGTTGAAGCTTGTAGGATAGATTACCGACTTGCTCGAGTATGGTGAAAGGTCCGAGGTACTTTTCGGCGAATTTGTCGGTGGGTTGCGTTGTCCGGATGTGCTTTGCCAGCACAAAAACCTGTGAATTAATAGGGAGTTCGGGGTGAGTAATTCATTTTCTGTCCGCTTGCTCTTTGTATCAAGCTTGCGCATTAGTAATTTCATCTCGGAGGAAGGAATGAAGCTCATCAAGATTAACCGCAAAGTCCATTGCCCGGTCGGAGCGAATGTCAATTTCGGGTCTTACCGTGATGGTTGGGTGATAGCCTTTGTTCGCGAAGAACGGAGTTAAACTGGTAGAGGCATTAGGAGCGTTGTTGTAAGCAAACTCCGTGATTGGTAGGAGTTTCGCCCAATTGTCCTGTTGGTATGCATAGTAAATCCGGATGTATTGTGCCAGAGTTTGGTTGACTCGTTCAGTTTGTCCATTGGCTTCTGGGTGATAACCTGAAGTGAAGTGAAGTTTCATAGAAAGAGCTTCGCCGAGAGTGCGGAAGAAAGCAGACACGAATTCTGAACTGCGATCGGATGTTACGTGGTTCGGAACTCCGTGCTTGGAGAAAACGTGATGGACAAATAACTCCGCTAATCCTTCAGAGGTGATTTTGTTGTTTGTCGGGATGAAAATACCTTGTTTAGAGGCATGATCGACAACGACGAGAATAGCTGTATGTCCATCGGAAGAGGGGAGTTGTTCGATGAAGTCCATTGAGATTGAGTGCCATGGTTGGGCGGGAACCGGAAGAGGTTTGAGGAGACCGTAAGGTTGATGTCGACGGGGTTTGTTCCGTCCACAAACTGTACAAGAACTGACATAGTCGCGAATGGATTCCCGGATCGTCGGCCAAGTATAATGGCGTCGGATTGATTCGAGGGTCCAGTTCTGTCCAAAATGACCTGAAAGGGGGTGATCGTGAAAGTATTGTAAAATTTTTAAGGCGAAGATTAGAATGGTTAGGAACGTAAATGCAATTGTCAAGTTTTAGCAGTCCATCATCACCTACTGTCCAACGAGTATTGGAATTGTCTTTAGCTAGGGTTAAGCCCGCGATCGCTTCTGGGTCCTGTTCAATAGAATTGCGGATGGTGGAATGGAGCAAGTGTAAGTCCATTATGATCGAAGCGCGGGGCCTTCTAGAAAAGTTGCTCGAAGAGAAGTGGTTAGTTGTTCATTGGTCAAGATAGGTCTGAAATTCTGCGGGTTAACTTGCGCGTAGCCGGTATCCCCCTCTTTTGGATAGACGTCCCAGCATCTAGTGAGGGCATTGGGTTTAGCACCCAACTTGCCCGGACGAAAACAAATCACCATGTTGAACTGGTGGAGGAATTCTGACCAGCGGACTTGTTGCTGCGTGAGGATTTTGGTGGTCGAGAAGTATTCAAGACTCTTGTGGTCAGTAACCACATCAATCGCGTCGCCCGATCCTTCGGGATAGTGACGCCAAGCTTTGAAAGCCTCGAAAATAGCGAGGAGCTCTTTGTCGTGAGTGTCGTAGTTAAGCTCTGCAGCTTGGAAGGTTCAGGATAGGAAAGCGATAGGGTGAATCTCGCCGTCCGGTAGGAGGATTGAGAGGATTGCGGCTAGCGCATAGTCCGACGCGTCGGTCTCGACAATAAGGGGTAGGTTAGGTTGCCAGTGTGTGAGGATGGGAGCGTGAACAAAGCTGTCTTTGAGTTTGTCAAAAGCTTCTTGGCACTCCTTGGACCATAACCATGATACGTCCTTTCGCGTGAGCCGCGTCATTGGGAGTATGATTTTGCTATAATTATAAATAAAACGTCGATAGAAATTAGCAAAACCTAAGAAAGATTGAACGTCCTTGACTTTGCAGGGAACCGGCCAGTCAACGATAGCTTGAACTTTGTCTTTCGACATCGTTAAGCCCTCCGGAGAAAGAATATAACCAAGATACTTGACCGTGTCTACACCCCATTCGCATTTGGCAAGGTTCGCAAACAAACGATGTTTACGGAGTCGATGGAGAACCTCGCGGACATGTCCGTGATGAGATTTCTTGTTGTCCAAGTAAATGAGAATATCGTCGATATAGACGATAACATTAACATCTAAAAGGTCAGTGAAAATGTGATTAACAAAATGCTGGAAGGCCGCGGGAGCGTTAGTAAGGCCAAATGGCATAACCTTCCATTCATAGGAACCCCAACGGGTCCTGAAGGTGGTTTTCCATTCGTCGCCTTCCATGATTCGGACTAGATGATATGCGTGAGTGAGATCGAGTTTGGTATAGAACTTAGCTTTCTTGGGAGTGTCCAAGAGATCAGAAATAAGAGGTAAAGGGTAGCGGTCTTTTTTGGTGATCTTGTTAAGACCGCGGAAGTCTACATAGAGACGGAGTTTACCATCCTTCTTCGGAACAAAAAGTACCGGAGCTCCGTGAGGAGAGGTGGATGGTTGAATGGCACCTGTTCCGAGGTGCTTGTCGATAAACTCGCGAAGAGCTTCACGTTCCTTTGAGGACAGAGGGTACAGGCGCCCGATCGGTGGTTCGGCGCCGGGCTCCAAATCAATCTTGAGATCATAAGGTTGGTGCTCTGGAGGCACTTCGGAATCCACTTTGTCAAATATGTCGGTGAAATCCGCATACTCCGGTGGTAAGCTGGAAGTATCGGTCTTCATCTCCGCGGAGTCGGGTGAGGTTGAAGCAGCTCGCGCTGAAACTTCAGAATGGATCGCTCGTAGTAAAATAGGTTCGCATTTAGCGGCCTTACATGCGCAGTTGAAAAGGACCACGTTTACTAGAGCGATGTCGACTTCGGGATTTTCGAGCTTGGAAGCGGCCAATTGAGCTACCGAAGGGTAGGTGTAGATGGTGATATGCTGACTGAGGGCTGAATGCAAAATGAAGATGCTAGAAACCTAACACCAACACACACACACACACCAACACTCAAACACAAGTTCTTTAAGGGTGCAAAGAGGATCTAAACTTCAAAGTACAATCTTCTAAACTCTGTATTCAATGGTTTTGATAGTTTTTCTGACACAAGTTCTATCAAACTTGGGCTTGCAATTGCTACTGGACTCTTTAATCTGACTTGCTTCTAATAACTTTACTGAACTGGACTCTGAATAACTTTACTTTCTTTTCTTTTCTTTCTGAGTTATGAGTACAATCTTTCTGAGTTATACAAGCTGTCTGACTTCTGATCTCTCTGCTTTTTCTATTCTGGTGCTGAAACTAAACTTCCCTTTTGTTGGACTAGCACTCACAACAAAAGTGGGGGGGGAAGCAAGCTTCTTGTTCTTCTTGAGTTTGAGCTCTTTTTATATCCTAGCCCATAGATCCAGATCTGCTGTTCTATATATTACTAATCATTCAGAAGCTTCTCAGCTCCACAGTTCTAGAACATGTCATGACAACTGTCAGATCCCTGTCATGACACTTTTCTAATCAGAATTCTGTTAGCTGACCCTTAGCTGTCAACTACTTGGTTCAATCTGTCATTCTGCAATGTTATCATCTTTACAAATTTCGGAGTTTTGCCCCTTTTTCTTCCTTGTGAACTAGCTGGGTTGGTTTGTAGGACTTAACATGAATAATGATAAGGAGACCTGGTTCTGCAAGTGTAATGTGGCACAAAGAATGGGTTTTAGTACCACTACAGGTTGATTGTGACTGAGTATTACTACTGAGAACCATCATAGCTCATCTGTAGTAGTCTTCTGGTGCAATGCCTGAGCTGTACAATGTACTGTAGACTGGGTAGAGATGTCATCTGTCACTGACTTGTAAAAATCCAAAATTCTGGATTTTTAGGTACAGACAGTTTCAGGGTGTATCAATGGGTTCAAAGAGAAATTTGTCTAATAATGGATGAGGTGAGGGACAAGAGCGTGATTGAGAGGAAGGGCGCAAAGTCTTCTTCAATCGATTGGGGTGAGGCTGATCCGGCGCAGGATAAGTTAATTCCGGAGATATCTCTCGCGGAATTGAGGACGTCGGGGTGATGGACTCAACTTGCTTGATGAAACGGAAAGTGATGTTTCGAGATACCCAGTCAATCAACGGATTGTAGTGGGCTCAGAAATTGTAACCTAATACAGCTTTGCAAGAGGAGTCGAGTGAGGTGACATAGAATGTCAGTAGTAGCAGCTCGCCGGAGGGAAATTGAACGTTGAGAGTGGTAGTCTTGATGATCGGCTTAGGTGACAATGAACCATCGAAAAGGCGGAGATTGATTGGAGAGATGGGTGAAGTGGATAAACTATTTGCTTTTACAAAAAGTGAATCAGTAAAACAATCAGTAGAACCAGAATCAAGTAAAGAGATAAAAGATAGTGTCGCGGCAGAGGAATCGGAAGAATCGCTGCAAGCCGGTAAATCTAAAGTTAGCGATAAAGTGAAAGATTGTTCGTCATATGAAAGAGTGGACGCGTTGAGTTTTACTTCCCGCGTGGTACGAACTGAATCAATGCAACTCCTGTGTCGTACCCTGCTGATCAGTTTTCCGAATCCACGGAAGTTGTCTCTACGCTCTCCTGCGTCTCTGCAGCTTGGCCTCGAGTCTCACAAGCCTTCTTTCGCTCGCAATCTTCAAACCTATGCTTCCTGCCACAGAAACCACAAAGACCCAACTTCTTCTGGCACTCCGCCTCCCTAGGGAGGAGTTTGCCGTCAGAACCTAGGTTAGCAGCGATCAACGATCACGTCGATGCTGAACTCATCGAAGACGAGTGATTGCCTCCGCTAGGCTTACCTTGCTTTCCCAATCCTTTAGTCGAGAAGGCCGCGGAGGAGGGTTGTTACGGTTATGCCTCCGGACTTCCGCATATAGCTTCCGGCTTCGGACAGGGACTTGGTAACATTCATATTTACTTCCGAGGTCGATTACTTCGATCGAGTCGTACAAAGCATTCGGTTATCGAATGCTGAGTCCTCCGACTTTATTGTCTTTTTATTTTATATTGATGACGTCGGATTATATTAGTTATTGTCTTTTACTTACAGCTCTTATTGTTATAGATTTAACAATTAGGAATACAGGTATATAAGCTGTAGTATCTTGTACATAGTTCCTCAGTTTAAATATCAACTTAGATTGCTGCTGAACTCCGTCCGGAACTCTCTCTTCTAATCGTCTAACGTTCGCACTATAACCGATCGTTATCCGGACGTCTCTATCTTCTTACTCGTCATTCTGAACATCCACCGAACTGTACGACGAAGCGGGGGCACTACCGAAAGTAGTGTCAAGGTTCTAGTTCATTCTTATCATCTTCCTGTTATGATCATGCATGGTCGTAGGCGATAAGTTGGATCGCGGAATATAGGTCCGCGGGGTAAAAGACCGAACACCGAGATAAATCCCAGTGAGAGTGAAGTGAACCTACGGAGAGGTCGTTGGACGTTGACGCTACTATTAATAGCGTCCCCGACACGTCGATGTCCGAAAGCGAGGGTAAGGTAATTCCGATCGCGGGAGAAACTCACGCGATCGTACTTAGGATGAGGTTGAGTATGAACTCGATTTGAATACACTGTCGAAGTGCGCTATCAAAGTCGATATTTAAACTAAGGACCAACTATTCTACTCTCGTAGCTTTATACTGTAATCGCTACCTAAGGGTCGCTAAGCGATAGTATCCTAGAATAGTATGGTCGGACATGAGGAAGATAAAAGGGGTAAGTATAAAGGGAATGATATAAAAGGATATATAAAGTATCGGTTAAGGTGTGAGGGATATAAGCGTGAAGTACAAACGATCGCGGAGATAAACTCCGCAACGGAAGAAGGTAAGGAAGTCAAATACCGGGAAATGATCGTCGGGGCCGCGGGAGTTGAACTTGGCATGGTCGTAACACTTCCGTTGCAATCGAGCTGACCGATCATCTTCGATTACATCCCTTGAGACTTCGGTTATAAACCATAGTCTCGAATCCTACCGATCACTCTTGGATCACTTCGATTCATCCTATTCCTTCTAAGACTCAACGGAACCTCACCGGCACAGTCTTAACAAGGGTGATGAAGAAGAACTTGGCGAGTTCTTCGAGGATGTAGTCAGCGCCTTCGAGAATGAAGTCGTGACCGAGGAGCGGGCATTTTCACGTCTCCGTTCTTCTTCCCGTCTCCAGTACCGGTTGTCCACGCGAAGGACTTCATTCCGATACTCTGCGAGAGTAGCAGGCTCTGGTAGACGGGCCATTTCGTCTTTGATACGGCTTGCCAAGCCGCGTTGATATGCCCACTTAAGGGCTTGGGAGTCCCAGTTTGTAGACGCCGCGAGGGTATTGAAATGGAATAAAGACCAGAGATAATGAAACAAGGAAACTCTTCAGTTTCCACGGGTTAGTACCGTCAAAAACTTCTGGATCCTTGACTTTTGACCTTGCGGTCTCTGTCGGGCCATGGTTGGTGGATAATCCCGTAATAGCACCTCCAAGGTTTTCGAGGGTGCCCCTGAAGGTGGTGAACAGCTCGATGATTCGCTGTTCTGCAATGTCGGAGCGATTGCTGCTCGGCCGCGCTGGAGGACTCCTAGAACAACTGGGGCCATGAGAGCTCCAAGGTGAGTTAGGCCCACCAGGTCCGCCTGGTCCTCCGGGTGGTCCTTTGGGATCAGATCCCTCAGGGTCCAGGTCTTCCGGGTGACCTGGTAAGTCGGGACTTACCTCCTCGATTGGCTCCGCGATCTCAGGTTCTTCAGGAACCTCAGCGGGAATGAAGGATGAAGACCGATCCCGCAAGGGACCAGCCTGTGTTGTTAATTGCTGACGCATCCTGTCAGCGAGGGTGAGAGTTGTCGGAGATGGGGGGATGGCCGTCTCCAACGTTGGTATCACTGTGCAATTGCTACGCGGTGTTCGCATCATGATTGGTTGCCCATCAACAGTGTAGAGTACTTGGTACTCAAATTTGGACTGGTCTGGTGAACCAAGGGCATGTAGGTTGGATACCCGTACCATAGCGGGTTGGCTTGGGGCTGGACCAAAAGCATTGTTTCGCCGTCGCGTTGGAAGCACAAGGATTTGCCATAACTGGCTCCTCCTGAACGTTATCAGAGTCTTCTGTGGTGGTACGAGCATGTCTGCTCCTGGTATTGACCATTTTTTGGTAGGAAAGGATAAATGGAGGAAAAGGATGTGAAATGTGATGAAATACAATGTGCCGGGTTTCAGTTTAAATATACTGTTATGATCATGCACGGTCGTAGGTATAAGTGTAGATTGCGGACTATAAGTCGGCGGGATAAAAGACCGAACACTGAGATAAATCCCGGTGAGGGTTGGGTGAACCTACGGAGAGGTAGTCGGACATTGACGCTACTATTAATAGTGTCCCCGACACGCCGCTGTCCGAAAGCAAAGATGAGGGTAATTCCGATTGCGGGAGAAACTCACGTGATCGTACTTAGGGTGAGGTTTTGAGAATGAACTCTCATTGAAAGGATACACTGTCGAAGTGCGCTATCAAAGTCGATATTTAAACTAAGGACCAACTATTCTACTCTCATAGCTTTGTACTGTAATCACTACCTAAGGGTCGCTAAGCGATAGTATCCTAGAATAGTATGGTCGGACATGTGGAAGATAAAAGGGGTAAGTATAAAGGGAATGATATAAAAGGATATATAAAGAATTGGTTAAGGTGTGAGGGATATAAACTTGAAGTGTAAAAGATCGCGGAGATAAACTCCGCGATGGAAGAAAATAGTAAAGTCAAATACCGGGGAATGATCGTCGGGCCCGCGGGAGTTGAACTTATAGTCGTAACATGGTCGTAACAGTGTCATGCTTGTTGAGAGCCTAGTGCGGATTACAATGTGGTGTAAGGGCTGAAGGATTGTGTGTTGTTTGCAAATGGGATTCTTTGGGGGTTTCCTGAGTGAGGTCAGGACTGATGTTTTGATTGCTTCGAGTTCAAGGGGCCATATAGATTTGAATGAAAGGATCAGTAACAGTGTGAAGAGATGAGTTTTAATATGTGTGCAAGTTGAGTGGACCTTCAATACTGCTATTGACAATATCCTCGCTACGCTGTGCAGTCCATGTTAGGTCCATATGAGATTGAGATAGTGTCAACTGAGCTGAAGAAGATAATGCTTGAGAGTTAGTGGACTGGTGGGTGCTGTTACACCTATGCTAGACCCACTCATGCAATGGCCTGATTAGACTGATGATTGAACCATGCAGCTTTTGCATTATTGGCTATATAACTCCAGTTATATCTCGGACTGGATCCAACTGGATCCATGCGCTTTCATACAAGATATACAGTGTCACATTCATACAAGGGAGTTCACAATCTTTTTGAAGCCATATTGAGAGTGCGCTTCTGCACCACAGGAGAACGGAAGCTTGCTGTTGTCTCGACGGACTACGGGAACCTTTTCGCCTGTGAATCATGGTTGAATGTGAGGTTTCGACATTGATTAGGACTGTTACATCAGGAAAACCCCAACTGTCAAAATATGACAAAGTTTGTCATATTTTGACAGATTTCACCTGAATATTGCAATATCATTCAAATATGACAATATGACAATATATGGCAATATAGGCCAGCCCCCGAAAAGATCCTGTAAGATTCTGTAAGATTTTGAAATATTTGGTTCAACATCTTACCATATTTCATTGGAATATTTCTCAAATATGCATGAATTGTGCGTGAAAAGTATCAAAAAATGCATTGCAATATATACGGTATACAGCGTTGTCAGCAACTCGATAGCTTTTATACTAAGCCAGGCGTCACACAGAGAGAATAGATCAAAAGATAATGGATAATGCGGGAGGAGTATGCCCTCAGATACTTGTCTAGCTACAGAGGAGAATAGACAAGATCAGAGATAGAGACTACTCTAAGAAATGCCTTATCTTATATACATATTCTGAAATGAACCCATGGGAACTATCTAACGTCATAACTGTGAGGCTATACATCGATCTGTCAATGGTTGACAGACATGAGAGAATTCTCACACTGTCAATCTGTCAATAGTCTGACAGACATGAGAGAGTTGTGTTGACAGCGCGGGAATGACAGTCTGTCAACAGTCTGACAGACATGAGAGAAATGCGTTGACATTGCGAGAATGCCAAGGCTGTCACATGTATGTAAATGAAAGAAAAGGAAAAGATAAAGGAAAAAGTATAATAAGATAGACAAAAAGAAATTGAAAAAGAGTCAGTTCGTAACAAGCGTGAGATGTAGAAGACACAATGACATGTAGCAAAATAACCAATTGACTTCAGCCACGATCTGTTTTCTATCCCTTTCTTGCATCTTCTCAAACGGCGAATATCTGGCCAAATTTGTTGACGTTCGCAGATAAGTTGAGTGGCATTGATATGCAAACAGTACTACAAGGGGTCATCAGGTCAGCAAGGTTGCAATGAGTGTTTGGTCGACGCAGACTTATAAATGTTACGTTCATTTTCGTATGACTGACACGGGGTTGTTGATCGTCTTTTTGTTCCACCAAACATGGCTGATGCTATCAGCAACGCGGTTTTCAATGGAAGGCATGGTGATGCGTGTGGTATGCTGAGGGATTTGTGGACCCGTTTGGTTTACAGGGGATGCCTCGACTGCTGGTTGTGTTAGCCAAGCATCGCAATGATGAAAACCACTGGGTCATTCATAGTTTTTTTTTTCCTGATGGCGCGTTAACGACCTATGATTCTTATCATGAAAGAAACCTCCCTGATGGTCGACCTCTTGCTTGGTGGTTCGCCATACGTGTTGCTTGGTCAAACGCAATTTATCCTAGTCCGGATAAACTAATGCAGAAAATCAAATGGCTCCATCGTCTGATGCAGCTTCCTATCGACAACTCCGTTTCCGCTGGTGGTATATGGCGCAACATCCTCATGGGCTCGCGTGCTGAACAAAGTCTCGACTTGGACTGTTTGCGGGACCTTATCAACGCTGAGGTCAAGAATCTTCGACAACGAAACGCGTGCTGAACGAAGTCTCGACTTCGAACGTTTGCGGGACCTTGTCAACACTGAGGTCAAGAATCTTCGACAACAAAAATTGATGGGAAAACTCTCCATTAATGCACGGATAAGTTTAGTGGCATTGATACGCACTGTTCCATCTGTTTTTCTTCTAACCTTCCGGATGATACCAAACACGCCATTTCCGATGACATCCAGTGCCTCGTATTGGTCCAAGATTGAAGATGAAACTCGACAGACTTACTCGCCGCAGACAGACACAAAACCATATTTGTACACCCCGAATATGGATAAAACTTGAGTTTCAGATTCGAAGCCACAAATCCACGAACAACAAGTTCTTCGAACCCGCCTTCTAGATCCTTCGGTGAGGGAGAGGAGGAGAGCGGCGGTTGAAGGCTGTTGGCAATAAGTATAAATAAACCAATAATGTATATCCACTCACCTCAACACCAAATATCCCGGACACATGATCCACCTCTTCCTTCATCGACTTTTCCCCCAAGCTCTGCATAATTGATGTATATTCCACTTGGTATGATTTGGATTGAGTGGGAATTTGGAAGTCGTCGTCATTGGCATAATCATGATCATTGTAGTTCATGTTGTTGTAGTTGTTGTTGTTGTTGTTGTATTCACCTCCTCGTTCTCGTCGTTCTGATAATCATTCATCCTCATCAGAGTCGTAGTATTCACCTTGTCAGAGAATTCATGGTCAGCGGAAATCCTTCTTATCACTACAGTCAGCGTCGTCGTAGTAGTAGTAGTCATAGTTGTGGAAATTGCTGCGGTTGGTCAGCCAAATCCAAAGTCGGTGTTGGAGTTATTGGTCAGAAGCCGTTTGAGTTTGAAGTTCGAACTTCAACTTGAAAGGGTCATGTGACTCCGATGACTATATGACACATGGTGATTTGTCATGACCTGTCATGGCGTTGGATGTGATCTGTTTTGAAGTCAACACCCTTTCATGGTGTGTTCAGAGAGGAAAAAAAAATATCTTAAGTACAGGTAGTTACAATCAAACTAGAGCTCTTACACCCTTTTCGATACTTGAATAAATCAACTTTTTAATTCATAGCAGATAGGTAGTTCAATCGGCTTGTTTACATGATTTTCAATGATGTGAGATTTTTCATTATTTTTGAAGAAATATAATCATTAAAATCTGACAGCAACTGTAAAATTATGCCAAACTATGTACTACTATGTACTACTAGGTAAACCTTTTACTGAATCTGACAGAGTTTTACCAGTCTAACAAAATATGACAAAGTTTGTTGTCGTGACAACCAAGTATTTACATCATTTTCTTTCTTTCATTTTCACATGCTCTAGTAACCACATGACCGCGTTCATTACTCATCGTTCATCTGACCACTCATTCTCGCGCTGTCATTAGTTTATTGTTCTTTCCTTATTCCTCATTCGCTCTTCACTATTTCACTCTCGCACTCTTGTTCTTTGTTCCTTGTTCTTTTACCCTTGTCCCTTACCCTGGTTCCTATTGTTTCAGACTCGTATATATAGTGCAGTAGACAGCTACCAGTTCCCTATCTCGACCTCTTGGTCTTTGGGAACTAGGTTCGTGTTTGTATCTTCGTTTACACTCAATATTGACTTGGTCTTTGGGAACTAGTTTGCCTTATCTGACCCTTGTGATTGGCCCTTCGTGCTATCACAGTCGCTGAGATCATTTATCCTTTTAGACCTCTGTGTGTTGAGCGTTACTCACACTCAGGTTTGTGCTTGTGCCGTGCTTCTGATCGCTTCCCATCGTCGCTTCCGCCTACGTCGCGACATTAGGTCGAGATCCTTTACTCGTACCATCAGCCCTATCACTGATCTTACGAGGAGTGGAAATCGGAGTCCACCGATTCTCCACCTGTTATCACCACCACGCCTACTTTCGGAGTTAACACTGACTGTTCCGAAAACTACCACGCATTTGACACTGTAGAACACTTTGACGTTCACTGGGCAACTGAAGACGAAGATAACTTACACTGGGAACCTTGTGACGAAAATCCTTGCCCCAATCGATACTTGCTTACAGTCAAACACGACTACGATTCAACTGGTCGACACATCCACATCTCGCGACCCGCCTCTCCAGTAGTACCTGAACCTACTGCAGCCTTCACTAGAGTAGGACGATCTTTGAATCCTAGCTCCCGTGCTTCTCCCGCATTAGTAACCACTACTATCGCGGCCCTTTCATCTGAATCAGAATCAGAACCAGAACTCGAATCAGAACCTGAACCTGAACCCGAAACTACACTTAATCCCACTTCCGAAATGTCACAAAACTTCTCCCTCCAAGATCTTGGAAATCTGATTGGACAGCTTGCTCGTCAGCAGTCAGAGCTCCAGGCAGTAGTATCGACTATGACAAGAAACATCAGCACAAACAAAGGGGTCAGCAAACCCCAGCCCTATGATGGGAAGAGAAGTGATGACGCTCGTCGCTTCATAGCGGCATTCGAGCTATGGGCCAATGGGGTACAAACACTGCGCACAAATGAAGGGGAACGCATCAAATCCGCGATTTCGTTCCTTGAAGGTGATGCGGCAATCTGGGCTACCCCAGTTTCTGAAAACATCAGCCAGGTAGCCAGTGGTGCCGTCGACACTCTTGTCTACCCTACCTGGCAGGTGTTCAAGGATGCCTTCAAAGCCCGTTTCGAGACAGTAAACCCGGTGGTAGATGCCAAGGACGCCTTAAAAACCCTGTTTCAAGGGAAGACTACCGTGGCCGCTTATGCTGCTTCCTTTAAACAGTACTCTAGTCGTACGGGATATTCTGATCCAGATCTCCGAGATCGATTCTATCAACACCTGGCGGCACGCATCAAAGATGGCCTTGTCAACTCGGCAGCGGATACAGACACACTGGATAAACTGATCAAAGAGTCCATCCGAATCGATAACAGACAAATCGAGCGTGCTCGAGAGAAGGGGCAAAACTTGGTAAACTACTCCTCCACCCACAATACAGGTTCCTTCCACCCTACTCCCTTCACTCCGGCCCGGGACCCGTTTGCCATGGACGTGGATGCCACTAGCACAGGACGATCGGCAGAGGACTATCGGCGGTTCATGACAGGGAAATGCTATGGATGCGGATGTTACGACCATGCCAAGTTCAACTCCCGCGGGCTCGACGATTATTCCCCGGTATTTGACTTTACTATTTTCTCCCGTCGCGGAGCTTACCTCCGCGATCCTGTTACACTTCGATTTTATATCCTTCACACTTAGCCGACTTCTTATATATCCTTTTATATCATTTCCTTTATACTTTCCCCTTTTATCTTCCACATGTTCGACCATACTATTCTAGGATAACTATCGCTTAGCGACCCTTAGGTAGCGAGTACCGTATAAAGCTACGAGAGTAGAATAGTTGGTCCTTAGTTTAAATATCGACTTTGATAGCGCACTCATACAGTGTATTTCAAATAGAGTTAAATCTCAACCTCATCCCAAGTACGATCGCGTGAGTTCCTCCCGCGATCGGAATTACCCTCAACCTCGCTTTCGGACAGCGGCGTGTCGGGGACGCTATTGATAGTAGCGTCAACGTCCGACTACCTCTCCGTAGGTCCACCCAACCCTCACCGGGATTTATCTTGGTGATCGGTCTTTTACCCCGCGGACTTATAGTCCGCGATCCAACTTATCCCTACGACCCGTGCATGATCATAACAGTATATTTAAACTGAAACCCGGCACATCGTATTCCATCACTCTTCACTTCCTTTTCCTCCATTCAAATCCTCTCTAACCAAAATGGTCAATACCAGGAGCAGACGTGCTCGTACCAACACCGCAGACTCGGATAACGTTCAGGAGGAGCCAGTAACCACCAACGCGACGGCCTTCGCGCCGTTCGCCGAGTCTATCTCTGGAACGGGACTTCCCCGTAGGCGTACCAACGCTTTCGGTCCAGCCCCGAGCCAACCCGCGACGGTACGGGTATCAAACCTTCATGCTCTTGGTTCACCAGACCAAGCCGAATTCGAGTACCAAGTACTCTACACCGCTGATGGGCAACCAATCACGGTACGAACGCCGCGTAGCAATCGCACGGCGATACCAACGTTGGAGGCGGCCATCCCCCCATCTCCAACAACGCTAACCCTCGCTGACAGAATGCGTCAGCAACTAACAACCCAGGCTGGTCCTTCGCGGGATCGGTCTTCATCCCTCATCCCCGCTGAGGTTCCTGAAGAACCTGAGATCGCGGAGCAAACTGAGGAGGTAAGTCCTGACTTACCAGACCACCCGGAAGAACCGGACCCTGAGGGATCTGATCCCGAAGGACCACCCGGAGGACCAGGAGGTCCTGGTGGACCAGGATCACCACCTAGCTCTCGCGGTCCTAGCCGTTCTAGGAGTCCTCCAGGGGGACCAGGTAGCAATCGCACCGACATCGCGGAACAGCGAATCATCGAGCTGTTCACTACCTTTAGAGGCACCCTCGATAATCTCGGAGGTGCTATCACCGAACTATCCACGAATCAAAATCGTGGACCGACAGAGACCGCAAGGTCAAAAGTTAAGGACCCGGAGGTTTTCGACGGTTCTAACCCGCGGAAACTGAAAGGTTTCCTCGTTTCATTATCTTTGGTCTTTATTGACCGCCCAACGTATTTTACTGATCAAAGGAAGATCAACTATACGTTGTCCTATCTAGGTGGCGCCGCAAAGGAGTGGTTCGAACCAGACATTCTGGATCCGGATCTCGCGGAGATGCCCGCCTGGACGTCCTCCTTCGCGTCGCTGGTGAAGGAACTACAGGACAATTTCGGTATGTACGACGCACAGGGAGAGGCCGAGGATAAACTCGGGACGTTGAGGATGAAGGAATCCGACAACGTACGGACTTACAATATCCGTTTCAACACTCTCGCGGCGTCTACAAACTGGGACTCCCAAGCCCTTAAGTGGGCATATCAACGCGGCTTGGCAAGCCGTATAAAAGACGAAATGGCCCGTCTTCCAGAGCCCGCTAATCTCGCGGACTACCGGAAAGAAGTCCTTCGCGTGGACAACCGGTACTGGAGACGGGAAGAAGAGCGGAAACGCGAAAACGCCCGTTCGACGGTTGCGACTTCATTCTCGAAGTCGTCAACTACATCCTCGAAGAACTCGCCAAGTTCTTCACCATCACCCTCCTCCGCGGCTTTCTCAACGAAAGGATCGGGAAAACAAGGTAAGCCTAGCGGAGGCAACCACTCGTCTTCGACGAGTTCAGCATCGACGCGATCGTCGATCGCTGCTAACCTAGGATCAGACGGCAAACTCCTCCCGAGCGAGGCGGAGCGTCGGAAGAAACTAGGACTTTGTGGTTTCTGTGGCGGGAAGCATAGGTTTGAAGATTGCGAGCGGAAGAAGGCTCGTGAGACTCGAGGCCGAGCTGCAGAGACGCAGGAGAGCGTAGAGACGACTTCCGTGGATTCGGAAAACTGATCAGCAGCTCCTGTACCCCGGTACGACACGGGAGTTGCGTTGATTCAGATCGTACCACGCGGGAAGTAAAACTCAACGCGTCCACTCTTTCATATGACGAACAATCTTTCACATTATCGCTAACTTTAGATTTACCGGCTCGCGGCGATTATTCCGATTCCTCCGCCGCGACGCTATCATTTATCTCTTTACTTGATTCTGGTTCTACTGATTGCTTTATCGACTCGCTTTTTGTAAAAGCAAATAGTTTACCCACTTCTCCCATTCCTCCAATCAATCTCCGACTTTTCGATGGTTCATTGTCACCTAAGCCGATCGTCGAGACTACTACTCTCAACGTTCGATTTCCCTCTGGCGAGCTGCTACTACTGACATTCTATGTCACCTCACTCGACTCCTCTTGCAAAGCTGTATTAGGTTACAGTTTCTTAACCCGCTACAATCCGTTGATTGACTGGGTATCTCGAAACATCACTTTCCGTTCCACTAAGCAAGTTGAGTTCCTCACCCCGACGTCCTCAACTCCGCGGGAGATATCCCCGGAGTTAACTGATCCTGCGCCGGATCAGCCTCACCCCAATCGATCGAAGAAGACTTCGCGCCCTTCCTCTCGATCGCGCTCTCGCCCTTCACCTCATCCTTTAACGGACAAATTCCTCTTTGAACCCATCTACACCTATCCCTCGGTCGCTCAATTGGCCGCTTCCAAGCTCGAAAATCCCGAAGTCGACATCGCTCTAGTAAACGCGGTCCTTTTCAACCGCGCATGTAAGGCCGCTAAATGCGAACCTATTTTACTAAGAGCGATCCATTCTGAAGTTTCAGCGCGAGCTGCTTCAACCTCACCCGACTCCGCGGAGACGAAAACCGATACTTCCAGCTTACCGCCGGAGTATGCGGAATTCGCCGACGTATTCGACGAAGTGGATTCCGAAGTGCTGCCAGAGCACCGCCCTTACGACCTCAAGATTGATTTGGAGCCTGGCGCCGAACCCCCTATCGGTCGCCTTTACCCTCTTTCCTCAAAGGAACTTGAAGCTCTTCGCGAGTTTATCGACAAGCACTTGGAAACAGGTGCTATCCAACCATCCACCTCTCCTCACGGGGCTCCGGTACTGTTTGTGCCGAAAAAGGATGGAAAACTCCGTCTCTGTGTAGACTTCCGCGGTCTTAACAAGATCACCAAAAAAGACCGCTATCCTTTACCTCTTATTTCTGATCTCTTGGACGCTCCTAAGAAAGCTAAGTTTTATACCAAACTCGATCTCACTCACGCATATCATCTAGTCCGAATCGCGGAAGGCGACGAATGGAAAACCACGTTCAGGACCCGTTGGGGTTCCTATGAATGGAAGGTTATGCCATTTGGCCTTACTAACGCTCCCGCGGCCTTCCAGCGATTCGTCAATCACATTTTCGCTGATCTTTTAGATGTTAATGTTATCGTCTATATCGACGATATACTCATTTACTCGGACGACGAGAAATCTCATCGCGAACATGTCCGCGAGGTTCTCCGTCGACTCCGTAAACATCGTCTGTTCGCGAACCTCGCCAAATGCGAATGGGGTGTAGACACGGTCGAGTATCTTGGTTACATTCTTTCTCCGGAGGGCTTAACGATGTCGAAAGACAAAGTTCAAGCTATCGTTGACTGGCCGGTTCCCCGCAAAGTCAAGGACGTTCAATCTTTTTTAGGTTTCGCTAATTTCTATAGACGTTTTATTTATAATTATAGCGAAATCGTACTCCCGATGACGCGGCTCACGCGAAAGGACGTATCATGGTTATGGTCCAAGGAGTGCCAAGAAGCTTTCGACAAACTCAAGGACAGCTTCGTTCATGCTCCCATCCTCGCACACTGGCAACCTAACCTACCCCTTATCGTCGAAACCGACGCGTCGGACTACGCGCTAGCCGCGATCCTCTCGATCCTCCTACCGGACGGAGAGATTCATCCAATCGCTTTCCTATCCCGAACCTTCCAGGCTGCAGAGCTTAACTACGACACTCATGACAAAGAGCTCCTCGCTATTTTCGAGGCTTTCAAAGCTTGGCGTCACTATCTCGAAGGATCGGGCGACGCAATCGATGTGGTTACTGACCACAAGAATCTCGAATACTTCTCGACCACTAAAATCCTCACGCGGCGACAAGTCCGCTGGTCAGAATTCCTCCACCAGTTCAATATGGTGATCCGCTTCCGCCCGGGTAAGTTGGGTGCAAAACCCGATGCCCTTACTAGACGCTGGGACGTCTATCCTAAAGAGGGGGATACCGGTTACGCGCAAGTTAACCCGCAGAATTTCAGACCTATCTTTACCAATGAACAACTAACTACCTCACTTCGAGCAACTTTTCTAGAAGGCCCCGCGCTTCGCGCTGCGATTGTAATGGACTTGCAGTCGCTCCATTCCACCATCCGTGATTCTATTGAACAGGATCCGGAGGCAATCGCGGGCTTAGTCCTAGCAAAAGACGATTCAAACACTCGTTGGACAGTAGGTGATGATGGACTGCTAAAACTTGACAATCGCATTTATGTTCCTAACCATGCTAATCTTCGCCTTAAAATTCTACAATATTTTCATGATCACCCCCTTTCAGGTCATTTTGGACAGAACCGGACCCTCGAATCAATTCGACGCCATTATACTTGGCCGAAGATTCGGGAATTCGTTCGCGACTATGTCAGCTCATGTACAGTTTGCGGACGAAACAAACCCCGTCGACACCGACCTTACGGTCTCCTCAAACCTCTTCCGGTTCCCGCCCGACCATGGGATTCAATCTCGATGGACTTCATCGAACAACTCCCCTCCTCCGACGGACATACAGCAATCCTCGTCGTTGTCGATCGAGCCTCTAAACAAGGCATCTTTATTCCGACTAACGACAAAATCACCTCCGAAGGATTAGCGGAGTTATTCGTCCATCACGTTTTCTCCAAGCACGGAGTTCCGAACCACGTAACATCCGATCGCGGTTCAGAATTCGTGTCTGCCTTCTTCCGCGCTCTCGGCGAAGCTCTCTCCATGAAACTTCATTTCACCTCAGGATATCACCCAGAAGCCGATGGACAAACGGAACGAGTCAACCAAACTCTGGAACAGTACATCCGGATTTACTGTGCATACCAACAGGACGATTGGGCGAAACTCCTACCGATCGCGGAGTTCGCGTACAACAATGCTCCTAATGCCTCTACCGGTTTATCTCCGTTCTTCGCGAACAAAGGCTATCACCCAAATATCACGGTAAGACCCGAAATTGACATTCGCTCCGACCGAGCAATGGACTTCGCAGTTAATCTTGATGAGCTTCACTCTTTCCTCCGAGACGAAATTACTAACGCGCAAGCTCGATACAAAGAGCAAGCGGACAGAAAACGAATTACTCACCCTGAATTCCCTATTCATTCACAGGTTTATGTGCTGGCAAAGCACATCCGGACAACGCGACCTACAGACAAATTCGCCGAAAAGTACCTCGGACCTTTCACCATACTCGAGCAAGTCGGTACTCTTTCCTACAAACTCCAACTACCGTCCTACCTAAATCGTATCCACCCCGTCTTCCACGTATCCCAACTAGAGCCATACAAACCAAACACCATTCCCGATCGCGTTCAACCCCCGCCGCCTCCTGTTGAGGTCGACGGCGAGGAAGAATACAACATCGCGGAAGTATTGGACTCGAAATTGGACCGACGATACAAAAAATGTCCTTTACGATATTACATTCGTTGGGCAGGATACGAAGGTACGGACGAAGAGTTCTCCTGGGTCGCCGCGAACGAAATTCACGCGGACGAACTTGTCCCAGCTTTCCACCTCCGTTACCCTCAGAAACCTGGTCCACTATGATCCTTAATTATTTCCCTTACGTATACATCGATTTCTTCTCATTTCTATCACGTCTCTCACCTCATTTACTTATTAAACATGATTCCCTCCAATTCATTCTTCCCCGCGGCGATTATCGTCGTGACGATCCATGACTTATATACTAAATTCCTCCGTTTTCCCGAAACTCCCCGCGATCCTCATTTCCGTCATTCCCCTTACTTATGAAACTCAACAACAAACAAAAGATCAAAAAAAAACTATCATCATTATCAACAAAACAACAACAAGAAACAGAACTATAAAAAATAAAAAGAGTAATCGAGTAGAGTAACTACAGTAGTCCGTCGCGGAGTTACTCCGCGCGCTTTTTCCCTTCACGAATCTCGCTTCTCCTCTCTTCGTCGTTCTTCTCTTCTTCCTCTTCATCCTCTTCCCCTTCTCCATCTTCATCTTCATCTTCATCTTCGCTTTCACCTTTATCATTGCCTTCCATTGCCTCCATTACCCTTCTCTCGGCCCTAACCATCACTCCTAACATTCGCTCCTGAACAACCAACGATTGTTGGAGGAGCTTGACCAAGGCCTGGTTTTGCTCCGCGATCTTCGCGAATTGCTCCGCAACCTCCGATCCTTCGTTCCTCCTCCGTTCGCCTGCTCTCTTGGCGGGTCCCTCATAATCTTCCTCATCCACCTTGACCCGTTTGCCCCGCGACCGACGAGCGGCATTATCCCCGACCAGCTGCATCGCTGGCGCTGTTGGTGACATACAGCACAGGCCTGAGCTTGTCGTCCCGTGGACTGTGGTCGACATTCAGAAGGACGCCCAATCAGGACGCAGCGGGAACAAGGAGGGCGGGGTTGCGAGGACTCGGAAGGGGGTTGTACTACCTGCCCTGGAGCAGGCTCCACTTCACCATCGGGTTCGGAGAAATTCATACCCTACCATTATACAGGAGTTAGTAACGATCATCGCAAACGAGTTATCACTTACCTTCGCGATCATCTTGACCGGTCTTTTCCGTTTTACTCCTCGCGTAGTTTCTACCTGTTCCTTGTCGACATCCATAACATCTGAATCGTCGGAAATCACCGCCTTGGATTTGAAGACCTTGGATCGAGAGCCGGAAGGTCGCGATGGTATTATCACATCAACCGGTCGTGGTTTAGCAGCAGGGGCGCGTTTCTGCCGTCTCTCTAACTCCTTCGCGGCTTTTTCCCGTTCTTTCCGATTTTCCTCTACCAACTTCACATATGCTGCGTTTTGTTCTCGTTCCTCCTCAGCATCCTCCGCGGCGTCGGCTGCCCTTTTGTCTTCTCTTGCTTTTAATTTGGCTAATTCTTTCCGCCTTTCCTCAGCTACTCGTTGTTCCTCAAGTGCCAGCTCTTCTTCGAATCTTCTCAGTTCAGCTTTCCTCTCCTCTTCCAATCGCATCTCTTCCGCGAGTGCTCTTTCCGCAGCCGCCCTTTTCTCTTCAGCCAGTCGTTGTTCCTCTTTTATTCTCTTTTCCTCTTCGACCCTTCTTTCCTCCGCGAGTCTCCTTTCCTCCTCCTCTTTCGCTGCCTCTGCCTCAAGCCTCTCCATTTCCGCCGCGAACTCGGCTTCTTGTCTCGCGATTTCCAATTCGCGCGCACGTTGGCGTTCGGCCTGCGCGAGAAGGAGGCGTTCCCGTCGTTGTTGTGCAGTGTCGTTGTTGGGGGTAGAGGAGGACATGGTGAACAGGAAGAGGGAACTTACCAGAATTTTTTTGAAACTGCCCTATCTTTATATGCTTCGTGACTTAAGGGCCGTTTCAACTTACAATTTTCACTCTTCTTCGTTTTTCACATCACATCACAATTTTTAAACTTTGATCCCCGTTGCTTCTGATCATTCACACCTATTTTTAGTCATTATTACTCAGGATCTCGAGGGCTCGATCCTAACGGGGGGCACTGTTACGACCATGCCAAGTTCAACTCCCGCGGGCTCGACGATTATTCCCCGGTATTTGACTTTACTATTTTCTCCCGTCGCGGAGCTTACCTCCGCGATCCTGTTACACTTCGATTTTATATCCTTCACACTTAGCCGACTTCTTATATATCCTTTTATATCATTTCCTTTATACTTTCCCCTTTTATCTTCCACATGTTCGACCATACTATTCTAGGATAACTATCGCTTAGCGACCCTTAGGTAGCGAGTACCGTATAAAGCTACGAGAGTAGAATAGTTGGTCCTTAGTTTAAATATCGACTTTGATAGCGCACTCATACAGTGTATTTCAAATAGAGTTAAATCTCAACCTCATCCCAAGTACGATCGCGTGAGTTCCTCCCGCGATCGGAATTACCCTCAACCTCGCTTTCGGACAGCGGCGTGTCGGGGACGCTATTGATAGTAGCGTCAACGTCCGACTACCTCTCCGTAGGTCCACCCAACCCTCACCGGGATTTATCTTGGTGATCGGTCTTTTACCCCGCGGACTTATAGTCCGCGATCCAACTTATCCCTACGACCCGTGCATGATCATAACAGCGGATCCAAGAACCATCGAAAAGCGGATGGACACCATGAACGGGACATCTGCAGCCACTGTGGACTTACGGGACACATAGCCACAGTTTGTCGAAGGAAGTTCATGGGTCTCCCTAGGCCGAACACGGTTCGTACTGCCGCCGCCACTTCTATCGTTGCCGAACCCGCCACCTCTATTGCTGCTACACCCACCCCGCTCCCCGACTTTTCCTCAATTCTACAGCAGTTAACGGACAACCAGAAAGCGTTGGCGGACCAAATCTCAGAGCTCCGGCAGAATTTTTAAAGTGGGGACCTGACTCGGCTGCTGCCGGGTTCCCCAAACTGTACTCTATTTACGATTCTATCTCCTCATGTATCCTCGGTTCCACTCAATTCAGCGATGTTTCCCATTTTCGCGTACCGATTAAGCTACAAGGAAGATTCAAGAGTACCAGTAATGCAGCAATGATAGATTCTGGGGCCACAGGTCTATTCCTACACCAACGCTTTGTAGATAAGCACCACATCCACACACGTCCCCTCTCTCATCCCATCACTCTCTACAATATTGATGGAACGCTCAACAATGCGGGCAAAATTACCCATTCTGCACGGCTCCTTTCAACCGTGGACCAGAACCCACCTCAACCTCTCGAATACCTGGTCACTAACCTGGGCTCCGAAGATATTATCCTCGGACTTCCCTGGCTTCGGAAGGTCAACCCTGATATAGACTGGAGGAAAGGACGGCTGACGCAACTAACCACCAAACCGCTGACCATGACTATCGAGGAGATCCCCGAATTAAAGGAAGGTAATACTGGAGGAACAACAGAGGGACTTCTGGAGATCAACCCGCAACACGTTCCCCTGCCACCATCACCTACAGACGAGCTTGAGGAACCAGTGGAAACTCTTGAATACGAGGAAGGCACACCCGTGTACCGACTGGTTGGTAATCGGAAGAGGAGGAGAGCATTGTTACGTGCAGGTATTATTGGTCACACATCGGAAGAACTGTGGTGCGCAGCTGGATATACTTACTCCCAACAACTGGCCGAAGCAGCAAATAAGGATAAACCACAAAAGACTTTCGAGGAAATGGTACCCTCTGTCTATCAGAAACATGCTAAAGTCTTTTCAGAAAAGGAATCCGAACGCTTACCAGAACACAAGCCATGGGACCACGCTATTGATCTGAAACCTGATGCACCAGAAACCTTGCGCACCAAGATTTATCCGATGTCGCCCAATGAACAGGAGGAACTAGACCGATTCCTGGAAGAAAACCTACGGAAAGGGTATATCCGTCCCTCCAAATCTCCACTAGCATCTCCGGTCTTCTTCGTCAAAAAGAAGGACGGGAAACTTCGCTTCGTACAGGACTACCGACAATTGAATGAATACACTATCAAAAACCGATATCCCCTCCCTCTAGTTACCGACATCATCAGCCGTTTACGAAAATCAAAGATATTTACCAAGTTCGACGTACGTTGGGGATACAACAATGTGCGGGTGAAGGAAGGACATGAGTGGAAGGGAGCGTTTGCAACTAACCGAGGACTCTTCGAACCCTTGGTCATGTTCTTTGGCCTAACAAACTCGCCCGCTACGTTTCAAGCCCTCATGAACTCAATTTTTGCTGATTTGATTGCCTCAGGAAAGGTGGCTGTATATCTAGATGATATTCTCATCTTCACCGAAACCCTGGAAGAACACAGAACCGTGGTTCACGAAGTCCTCACCCGTCTGGCTCAACATGACCTCTACTTACGACCCGAAAAATGCGAGTTCGAACAAACGTCCATTGAATACCTGGGACTTGTCATCAGTGAAGGGGAGGTACGGATGGACCCAGTAAAGATTGAAGCGGTGAAAAACTGGCCAGTCCCTACTTCACTCCGCGATCTTCGAGGTTTCTTGGGCTTTGCTAACTTCTATCGACGGTTCATTGAAGGATTTGCAAAGAAAGCGCGACCACTTAATGACCTTACACGGAAAGACATCAAATGGCAATGGGGACGGCACAACAGGAAGCATTCGAAACATTAAGGGACTCCTTCACTTCAGCCCCGATTCTGGTCTTATGGGACCCAGGAAAGCCGACGCGGATGGAAGTAGATGCCTCGGGATTCGCCTCAGGGGTACACTGCTGCAACTACAGGATGATGGACTTTGGCACCCAGTTGCATTCCGATCCGCATCCTTGAACCCAGCGGAACGGAACTATGAAATCTACGACAGGGAAATGCTTGCCATTATCGAAGCACTCAAGGATTGGAGGCACTATTTAGAAGGCTCACCCGAACCATTCGAAATCATCACCGACCATCAAAACCTGGAGTTCTGGAGGACAGCACAAGATCTTAGTCGTCGACAAGCAAGATGGGCCTCTGGCTTTCCCGATTCGACTTCCGACTCACACACCGTCCCGGGAAAGCGAACACACAAGCCGATGCTCTCTCACGGATGCCACACCATCAGGTAATCGATGCGGAAGACAACAAGGAGCAAACGGTGCTCCAACCAAAACACTTTATCAATGCGGCGCACATGGTACTATTCCAAAACCCCTACTTGAACGGATCCGGGAGGTTAGCGAACGGGAGGCAGAGGTATTGGATGGATTAAAGAGCCTGAAGGGACCACGAGTGCTGACAGGGGGATTGGATGAGTGGAAAGAGGACAATGGTTTGGTGTACTATCGAAACAAGGTATATGTACCACCCAACCCGGATCTCCGGAAAGCGGTACTGGTACAATGCCACGATTCACCTACAGCTGGACACCCGGGGATGCATGGTACGTTAGAGCTCGTTAGCAGGCAGTACTGGTGGCCCGGGATGCGGTCATTTGTGGACAAATATGTAGAAGGATGTGACCTCTGTCAACGGAAACGACTCAATCCACACCACTCCTCTCCGCTTCAGCCTCTTCCTGTTCCGGACGGTCCATGGCAGGATATTGGCGTAGATCTCATCGGAGAACTCCCCATGACCCAGGATGGACATAATGCTGTAATAACCTTTGTTGACCATTATACCAAGATGATCCACTGCTTCCCAACCACAACAGAAATCACTGCCGATGGCGTAGCCGACTTCTTCTACCGCGAAATATTCCGACTTCATGGTCTTCCTCGACGGTTCATTTCTGACAGAGGCCCCCAATTCGCGGCAGATGTAATGCGGCAACTCTTGAAACGACTCGGGGTAGAATCAGCACTCACAACGGCATACCATCCTGAAACCAACGGTCAAACGGAACGAGCAAACCAGGAGATCGAACGATACATTCGCATGTACATCAGCCGGCGACAAGATGATTGGGATCAACTACTACCTACCGCTGAGTTTGTTATCAACTCTCGAATTCACTCCGCTCACAATCATTCTCCATTCGAAACCCTCTATGGATACACCCCCGAATTTACGATTCCAATCCAAGTTTGGAACAAGTACCCAACAATTGATCAGCGGTTGACGTTGCTACAGCATGCCCGGGAGGATGCGGAGGCTGCTCTTAGGATGAGTAAGGAGCGTATTAAAGGAGACGACACAAGGGAGGTTCAGACATTCACAGTTGGACAACCGGTATGGCTATCGCTACAGAACCTAAAGATTCGACAGAAAAATCAAAAACTTGGGAGTCGGCGACTCGGGCCATTCGAAGTAGCAGAAAAGACCGGACCTCTGACATATCGCCTTAACCTACCAACTTGGATGAAGATCCACGACAACATCCATGTTAATCGACTATCACCATGGAAAGGGAACGAGGTTAATGGAGTTAGGCCACCACCACCGGATCCGGAGATCGTGGAGGGGGAAGAGTTCTATGAGGTGGACAAAATTTTGGACAGTAGGTTTTATGGACGATGGGAGAAGCTACAATTTTTGGTACGATGGAAGGGTTATGATGAAGGACAGGACAGTTGGGAAAATGAGGAGAATGTGAAGGGATCAAGTGACGAAGAAATTGCGGACTTTTACCGGACACACCCCAATGCGCCACGGAAGATCTCGGCGGCCATTTTTAATTCGTTGCCCTGGCAAGCCTATGAAAACCTTACAGAGCTGGTCGCTGGGACATCGACTGTAGAAGGGGGGTAATGTCGTGACAACCAAGTATTTACATCATTTTCTTTCTTTCATTTTCACATGCTCTAGTAACCACATGACCGCGTTCATTACTCATCGTTCATCTGACCACTCATTCTCGCGCTGTCATTAGTTTATTGTTCTTTCCTTATTCCTCATTCGCTCTTCACTATTTCACTCTCGCACTCTTGTTCTTTGTTCCTTGTTCTTTTACCCTTGTCCCTTACCCTGGTTCCTATTGTTTCAGACTCGTATATATAGTGCAGTAGACAGCTACCAGTTCCCTATCTCGACCTCTTGGTCTTTGGGAACTAGGTTCGTGTTTGTATCTTCGTTTACACTCAATATTGACTTGGTCTTTGGGAACTAGTTTGCCTTATCTGACCCTTGTGATTGGCCCTTCGTGCTATCACAGTCGCTGAGATCATTTATCCTTTTAGACCTCTGTGTGTTGAGCGTTACTCACACTCAGGTTTGTGCTTGTGCCGTGCTTCTGATCGCTTCCCATCGTCGCTTCCGCCTACGTCGCGACATTTGTCATATTTTGTCATATTCTGATGGTTGGGGTTTTCCTGATGTACGGACCGTCTTACACATTTTCATACATACTACATCTTTACATCTGGCTCATGTAGCTAGCTTGAGTTCCAGGGTCAATCTCGAGAGCTCTTAGACCTCAATAAATCGTTGTTGTGCCCAAACCATCCTCTTATCTTCTTACTCTCCTAATTTCTCAAGGAGGTGCGAGAATTGACGTCAGTCGACTCGGAAAATTGTAGTAGCGATAGTGTGACGAATCACACTAACACGAGAGGAATCGGGGATAAAATGAGTGGTAATCATTGTAAAGTTGGGATTACGGTTACACGAGAACCTATTAGAGCCAGTTCGGCGGCAGATTTAGATTTCGGATTTTGGATTTAGATTTACTTTGCGGCTGTGCAAAACTGCCAGATTTGGACGCGTGACAGACGCGCTTGTGCGCTTAATTACATTGATAGTATGGGTATTGACAAAGTCATTTCACTCGTCTATGTCTGTCACCCCAAAGCCTGTCTCATCATCATAGTTCCAACCAGAGTGACCAACAAATTTATTCTGCTTCACGGCAAGGTGTGAGAGCTAACAATGTACAAGTGAAGAGATAAACTCTGTATTGATTAAGTAGTACCTAACAATGTACAGGTAAGTAAACATTGCAAGACCATAAGGAGGGTAGGAATCTACTAGGGCACTTTGCTGATATATACTGGCACCTGTATCTACTGATGACCATATCTCCAACACAAGGGTGGCTTCAAAGATACCCTTAATCTGAGAGTGATGTTGATAGATGCACAAAAAGAAAAAGAGAGCTAAACAAGCCCATAACTTCTTCCAATAGCACCTGCAGTCCTTGGGCCACCTTTATACACCTTCAGTTTCTTGACCAAGTAAGCAGCACACTCATTCAAAGCAGCTTTTGTGGGATCTCCACCTTGCCCAAGTTTTCCATGATTTTCAGCCTTATAAAAGAGCTCAATAGCTGCACTAGTATCTTCAGGGATATACCAGTCAGCATCACTGGCTCCAAGACCCATTTTGAGTGAGATATAGAGTATTAATGACACGTCGGCACATTGAGAAGTAGAAAAGAGACGATGGTCACACTAGGTCACACGGGCCGGTCATATTCCGGCTGTTTTGCACAGCCGCAAAGTAAATCTAAATCCAAAATCCGAAATCTAAATCTGCCGCCGAACTGGCTCTTATGTATCAAATACAGGTAGATGTCCGGAATACGGGATTAGCGCGCATCGGCACCTTCCTTTTCTAACGTCTACGTCTGCCATGAGCGCCGCTACGTAGAGAAATACTTTCACGTATGTATCATCTTAATCTTCAGAAAGTCATTGCTCAAGCTCATCTTCTTCTAGATTTAACAAGTATAGCCAGATTACTGCTGGCGCAGTGTGTAAATCATTGAAAGAAACGCAACGGCTTGCAGCAGAGAAACGAGGCCTTACTGCCTTAAGATATCAGGTCTGGGAAAACGGGAAAGGCGGTGAACAGGTGCGGCTAACCACCCCGCTGTCTGAGCTCCTACATAAGCGTTGACTTCTCCCTTTTCGCAGATCACCCTGGACCCGACACAAGAATCTGACCCGAAAAAGAAGACTGCTGCTGTTTGATGAAATCAAGGCACATATACCTTCGCCCTTGCAGATTGCCCTCGAGGACCGATTTTCTTCACATCATGTAGTCTTTAGAGGATGTCTATGTATGAAGGACGAGCGATAACTGTTTTTCTTTGATACCACTGGACGAATAGATGCGGACATTTGAACTCGAATTTGACACCTCGTCATGGTGAAAAAGTGTGACTCGAGAATCAGAAACAACGCGAAGGAAAGTGCGTGGGCCTCACGATTCAATCGGTCATCCGCGAGCGAAATATCGCTCACGAATTCTTTTGGTTCCCACAATGACCATCTATCCATTGTGCGACTCGGAGATGCTAACGAAGCCTTTCTCGTGTCATCGGACAGACACAGGCAGGATGGTCGAGGTATCGGGTCTCCGGAAATCTCCAAACACTCGTTGTTTCTGGGACAGGATTCCACTTAGAAATCGCAACTTTTGAACGTGATAACTATGTCATCCAAAAATCATTGAAGTCTTACCTAGTCCTACATCAGCCAATAGGACCTGATCTTGCTATTGACTCTAGGTCATAAATGGCTTAGAGGCTGTCAAAATTAGCACTCGTATTTGCGCGTTGTCCAATTTCTCACTGGATACCTGAGTGTATCGTAGTACATCTTGTGAGAAGAGGGGAAGTCGTGATGTCCGATTCAAACGTTTAGTGGAACGATTGCTCATTGTCTTGTGTTTATGTTCAGCGCTTTACGATACCTGGCAGACCCATTTACTTGATTACGAAGGTGATGACACGGGATATTCTGAAGCCCCGAATGCTGTCTTCAATCTCACTCATACTGCCTGCTTGCCGATCTGCCGCTTTCCCTTTATATTTACTTCAGCTGCACTCTTTTCTCGGTCCCGATTCTCACCATCCCCGCCAGATACTTCTACTCTTCATCCATGTATGCCAGCGTCCCGGTGGGACCGTATGATACATGCACCGTATAGCGATTTCACCTTTTTGATTCGTTCGTATGGTTATAAGGTTTCCTATATCCTATATTGCTGTGGCGTTGCTCCTGTGGCGTTCCGGAAAACAGAAGTACTCATCCTCTATGCAAGGTACGGGGCACCTGAAAAACAATCGCTGAATTGAAGAATACGACGAAAAATTGTTGAGCAAACTCCCTGATGGGTTACCGAGGCACGGAGATGTGCGTTTTCTGTAGGAGATCTCCCTCTGAGATTGACAATATTAAATGCTTGTTGAATATCAGTCCCGCATCGGTTTCTGTGAGGACATACACTTTGATCCTGTTCCTATATGCTAATTTAAGTGTCGATGTCGGAGTTAGTGACTACAAACCGCAAGATATAACTACTTGTTGATTGTCTCTTTCGATAAATTACAAAAACTACCATATGTCATGCCGTACAAAGAGAAATCGATGACCCCGAGTTATTAAGAATATGGATAAAGTCACGACAACCTACTTTTTACGACCAGCAAGGAATTTGGGGTAATTCTCCCAAGGTCTAGATAGTTCCACTCTGAGTTATCGTGACCCGACGAACTGGATGGCCACTGCTAGAGCCTTGAGCTTCAATCAACTTGACAACATCCATACCCTCGACAACTTCCCCAAACACGACATGACGCCCATCGAGCTAATGAACGATCTACAATTCGATTCTTCTAAGTTCCAGAAGGTATGGCAGTACTCACCCATCTCGTTGTTACTGTGGTGATGAAGAACTGAGCAGATTCGAGAAGAAAATGAGATCAGCGAGCTAAACGATAGTATGAGTATGCGGAAAATAAGTGCTGACTTGTGATCCATTTGTATTGGGCCCAGAGTTGGCCATCGAAAGAAGACCAGGTTCTGAGTGAGAGCATCGGAAGTTTTCGTCTGGAGAAAGGAAGTTTCTCATCGATAACGGGCATCGTTCGAGCAAAGGATCGATGATTACCAGCAAACCAGCTCTCTCCATAAACCGAGTGGCCCCCGGTTCCATTATGAGCGGTGAAGTCACCTCCCTGTAACATGAACTGACAGAAAATGAACAAATTTGGAGATGTATTGCTGGAAGGGGTGCATATACCTTAGGAATAATGCGATGGAAGGTGCTGCCAGCGTAACCAAATCCATATCGACCAGTCGCTAGCTCACGGAAATTCCTGGCTGTCCGGGGAGTGATATCATCATATAGTTCGAAAACTATACGTCCCGCGGGCTGGCCTTGAATTGAAATATCGAACTAAAAATGTACATGTAAGGGCCTTGAGCCTGAACAGTGATTGCTCGGTTAAGGGCTCACAAAAACGTTCGACCTATATTTAATTATGAATCAGAAATTTTGCAGTCGACAGAAATCTCACAGAAAACGAAGATTATCTGCTTACATTCAACGTAGATAGCGTGCACTAGACGTGAAAAAGTTTATCTCGACAACTACTAGAACCATTGTGATGTGAGGGAAGATTAATTCACACGTGCTGACAGTGTTAGTATCAAATGACAAAGGCTCACTTTTTCACTCAGACCGTGATCTGCTGGGGGCGATTGGTTGCGATTCTCGACCACTTCGAACAGAGAGAATATGCGAATGGTCAGAAACCGACTTGCGAAGTTTTTATACTTTCGTGAGATGATTTCTGATATAGCACTGCTTCGAAATCGCCTTCGACGTTCCATTCAAATGGCTCCAAACCCCCTCAAAGTTTACAGTTACGCTGCTTCTAATCCACCAAGTGTTCATGTAGGTACTAAAGCATATGTCACTCATAACTTCTCGGTGGGTGCTAACTCAATACTGTCATTATCCTGACAAAAAATTCCGACACTAGCATGTTGCTTTTTCTTCTATTTTACAAGTTCACAAAACGATACTCATCTAAAGCGCCAAGGCTAGACAGGATTCTAACGAATCGAGCTGTTCTCATGCTAATGTATCTTTCTCAATGGTCAGAGTCTTGCCACGTCAAGAGGAAAAACTTACGACTCGGGAAATACCGCATCTAACTATCATTTCATCTCGACCGATGAAAGTCAAGGTGTTCTATTAAATTCTCTAATTTTTTTTTTCTGGAAATCGCCTTACTGATTTACATGAATCTAGTCGTGTGCAGATGCTGTATATAGTCTGAGGCACAAGTTTCGTTCTAACTATAACGGTAACCATTGAAGCGTGATAATATACGCAAGGCGTTTTTCCGTCATTGCCCCATATACCTCCTCGAACATCACCAACTGAGGGAAGTTACCTTTGTCCGCTCGAGGGTATGTTATGGGATTTCTTTCCCCAAGTCTGCTAACGGAGTTATCCTTTACCGCAGCTTCAGCTGTCGTTCAGTCACTCCAGCATTATCGCACCCCAGTGACATCCCTTACGTGGTTCTTCCCACTCTCCCCTTCTCAGCATTTGATTGACTGTTTTTCTGCACGAGCAAATTTTCTAGACGACAGGACTGGTCAGCTATTATTTGATGACGGCTCTTGCTACCTCAGTGCTGACAATGTGCTGTTGTCGTTCTTGCCTTTTTCACCGTCATAGAAATGTTCATGTGGAACTCGTCATGCTCAGGTGGTCCTTAACCAGCTTCTGGATTAATAATGATATGTTGATGATAAATCGATGTGATTTTCTCGCATATCTTCGACTGACGGTCCACTCGTTTATTGGAGTGTAGAGTTCGTTGTAATGACGTTCGCAGGCGCATTCATCTCGTCATTGTATTCCACTTCTTTTGAGTCTTCTCAATTCGTATATTCATCCTATCTACAAATGGACAATGGTCGTGCCCCTCTTGGCTCAGTATGAAATCTGAATGTTACATGTCAGGGCAGCAGAATGAGATACCATCTTCCTTTGCTCCACCTATGGATTGGCATGTTGTGTAATGAATCCCCTTCGTTGCTTCCTTTGCCCCAATGAGGCTACCTCATGCTACTCAAATTGGCAGCGTGCTTTTCTTTCCAAGACAAGGTTAAATAAATCTTCCCAAGCTCATGTCAGGATTACAGGATTACAGGATCTTGGAACTGCAGGTTCGAGTAAATTTTCCGGTGAATTGCCATCGGTGGGTATCCTGATACTATGTGAATATCTGAGTATTTCAGTCGAACAACCTCCGGGGGGTTTCTGCGAACACCCTGAAGATGGCATATCCTCTGTCGAAGACTAATAACCCCTCCATTGAGTCCTACAGATTCTCGGTGAGTTGTATTCCGGCCTACTATCATCATGCATGTGTGTTGAATGTTTTTTCAATCGATGACCATGACTCAGAAGAACTAGAAGCGAAGGCTCACAAGAAGAGGTGGTGGTACAAGAAACGTGCTTTGTATCGTAGATGGATATAGTATGTATACAGCATGGTTCAGTTTTATTAGTGACGAATGTGTATCCTGATTTGCTGACCAGCTATCCCTGAAGGGTGCCGAAGGTCATCCAAGACCGTGACTTCGACTTCACCTTGGCAAGTTCCATTCTCTGCGTCTCCGTTCCCGAGGTAATTGGCCTGTTTCCCGACTACCCTTTGGGAAGAATCACTAGTCATACAGGTACAACGAAATTGCAATGTATGAAAAGATAGAGATTGCGAAGGATGAGCAGGGGCGCCTTTGTGACTGACGGCTGGGATAAGATTATGTGGTACATGATGCATCAACGAGGGATACTTACTTGAAAGGAACATGTGCAACTTTTCGGACGTCACGGGCGACGAGCAGAGCACGTTTTTTATGACCGCATTCGGGATCAGCGACAATAGAATGGCAAGCTTTGTAGTTAAGGCGCGCGTTCATGCGGACAAGGCTCTTCAATTGCCTATACATCTCTGTAGCTGACTGAAATTCAGTTCCAAAGATCATTGTATCGTTTAGCAACGTTTTCTCGCGTTTCTATATAAAGTATAAAGAGCTTAGGAGGACAGATTTGAGGTGGGGTAAGAACTTCGCACTTTTTCAATATCAAGGTCATACGAGCTCAAGATGTCTTTGGCTCGTTTCTTTCTATCTGACGTCGAAGCCTCTTTACTAACGACAGCAGCAGCTCGCGCCAGCTTGGCCTGCTCACTTCTCTGTTTTTGGTACGCATTCCTCTTCTTTCGACAGGCTGTGCAAGTTTTGAAGCCAGAATCCGCATTTCCACGGCAGCAGGTGCACTTGTCTGGCAATGACGCGGGAGGAAGTATAGGCATTGAGTGGAAAATATTGAAATCCTGGTGAGTGGAAATAATTGTTGACCTCACGGGAATTGCACGTGCGTGGCGTGTCTTCGGTGGTCCGTGCACAACCCGAGTTTACTTGTCATACTTCGGATTCCGTTTTTGCCTGCTTGCGCACGCCTCAGCGAACTACTATGACATCCATCCTTGGTCTCTACAGGTATTTCTGGGCTAAGATCTCACGGATACCTCTTTCATGTACAATTTTTTCAGCGCTGCATTCGCTAGACGTCCCATGGCTACTCAAAGCACCACATCTGCTATAATATTCGGTACCGGAGACATTATCGCTCAGCAAGTTGTTGATAGAAAAGGCTTTTACAATCATGATGTAAGTGCTATATCCAAATCTATAGCCAGATTCGGAGGACGGATCTCATGCCAGCGATGCGTCCAGTTCACCAGGACCGCAAGATTTGTCTTTTACGGAGGTGAACTAAGTTCTCCAAATGCCAAAATCATTAAACGGATCTAATCTAGTTGACGTCCTCATCTCTTCATGAATTCAATGTGCACCTCCATGGGTGCAGCGTGTTTGTTCGGACCTGTTCTCACAAAATGGCACCAGTTTATCAATCGCAGACACTTTACGAGTCCTTTACGAGCTGTCGTGTACAAGGTAAGTCGATTAATATGCCTCGTTGTTGTCAAGTGTGGTAAATCGACTTGATCTTTTGAGGTCACTCTTGACCAATTAGTCGCGGCGCCTTGTAAGCTGCTCTCCCACTGTTTCTCAATCCTCACCGACCTTCTCCAGTCATCACAGTACCCATGTTCTTCGGCTCGATGAGCATTTTGGAGGGCCGTCCCGATGAAGCCATTTCGAGGATTAGAAACGTTTGTCCTTTGATGCCTAAAACCAAGAATCAACCCATTGATCTCGTAATGATAGTCCTATGTCTCTACATTAACGCGTGGTTGGTGAGTCGGACAAAAAAAATTGAGTTACTTTTCTTAGCCTCAACCCCTCTCAGGTGTCTTTTTATACCAGCGCAAATTGTCAATTTTGCCTTTGTTCCGGTACCAATGCGTATTCTATTTTTCAGCACTGTTGCCTTATGCTGGAGTACGTCGATGCAGTTCATTCGTGTCAAGAGTGAATTATTTAAACATAACTCTGCATCCTCGACAGACACATATCTATCGTTCTTCAATGCGAAGCAGAAACGATTGCAAGAGCGTTCGCCGTAGCAGTATCATGACCAGTTTGAATTAGAGAGATAGAGACACGGAGACTCTTCGAGACAAAATTCATTCTCATACTCTTCATTTGAGAGATGAGGTCATCCTAATCTCTTCATTCAAACAAGCTGGAATGGCCGAGTCGTTAAGGCGATAGATTTGAATTTTCATTATCTATTACTCTCTGAGTGCGTAGGTTCAAATCCTGCTTCCAGCGTTATTTTTTGACTTTCAACACTGCCGGGATTCCAAGCACCGAGAAATATTTAGCTTGCTTTGAGCTTGGAGTAACATGCAATACGTCGCTATAGATCTGCATTTGATATCATAAGTAGAAAACTTTTTTTGGTTCAATCCAGGTTCAATCCAAGAGTCCTATGCCTCTATTTATCAGTTTCTTGTATGAACTCGGACGGTCAGGTGCACCGTAGAACTATATCAACATCGTCTTATTATTAACGTCGCAATCATTAAGCGAAATAGCGATGAGTCTCCGCTGCCAGACCAAAAAACTTGTTCCATCTTAATCCCTATGACATTCGGCCTCTGTGCTGACCTCGAGACACGTATACGGCACGGAAAATAAGCGGGCATACTACGTAGCTGTTCAGGTCGGAGGAATTTGTCAATTTATGTGGTGCATCGTTTTCGGCATTCTGTTGGAGTATATAAGTGGGCAATGTCGAGAGGATTTTCTATATTGATCTCTGATGATCGCCTGGCTTGAACTCCGCTCTGCAGCTCTTATTCCTTTACCTTGCTCATAGTTGGTGTGGTTAACAAGCTGCTAAACATTTCCCCTTAAACAATATTCACTGATCGGGGACTTTCCAGGGACACTAACGAAGGAAACCTTCCCGTCTCTTACTTGGGTGTGTAGCGATACACCAGCTCACTGAATCTGAGATTTAGGCAGCAACGTACAGCCTCTGATAACCGCACCATTGAAAGTTCCAAGGTCGCAAACTGGCGCTGGCTCTATAATGTTAACCAATTGCTACACTGGCAACACTTGATATGCGACTCTCTGTCCTGATCCGACAATTTGCGCTGCGAACTGTGGACTCGGCTGTTGACGATTATTCGATTGACCTCGCTACTATTATAGTAGTTACCGTGTTTGAAGTTTCAACGAGTAGAAGTGCTCTAACTTCAAAGTTTGTCACCCAGTCCGCCCCAAAAAATGAGCTCCGCGTCTCTAGCTTGTCCCGGAAGGACCACAAACTATCAGCCATTCAAACTTTTTGAGCAGAAGTTTACATTTGACGTGGATTTTTCTCAACTTCATAGCGGTCCGAACGGTGCACCTTGTTTCTCGCCAATGGACGCAGATGGTGGTGGTATGGTAAGTTTTCATTTTTCAAGTCTCGTTTCTCGGGTAACAAGGCGGGACCAAGTTTGGATTGGATACTGTGATTCTCAAAGCCCCCACGATATCAAGTGCATTGATGGAGAAGCATGTGTTTACCGTCGATCTAAAGACATCGATACATACTAGCCTGAGGCTAAGATTAACAACTGGACTCCCGCTAGTAACAGCTCTAACACGATAACGAGTGCAACCGGAAATTGTGTTAGGAGAGAAGACAAATTGCATCACTGCTCCTTACTTTCAATGTGTTGTACTTGAAATATGGTTCATGTTTCCTCTTAACTATTCTGGTAGGTTGAACACTTGTTGCTGAGGTGCTTCACACCACAGGAAGCATAAATCTTAGTTCCTGTACTCGAAATTCGATTGACTCATTGGTTTTTCATTCAGGACTATGTGGCTTCCGACAGGTCAGATGGCCTGTCGCAGGGTTTATACTCAAAATCTTCTTCAAAAGCCCGCTCCCGTGATAAATCCCCCCGTTGTAGATTACAGACTACTGGATAGGGGTCGAGAGAGCGTACTATTGCATCGAGATTCTCATGCTCGCTGAATGGGAAGGTCGTCGAGCGTTATTTATGCAAGTGAAAGAACGTACAAGTATGATTATCATATGTGTTCTGATTAGAGGATGTACCTCAGAATCCGAAGTCCCAGGCTGTAAAAAGGAGAACGGAGAAGCAAAATGCATGCGAAGAGCAGCATAAGCACTCTGGAAAATTCACCCAATGACCACAGAAAACACAAGACGCAGAAGGAAGAGTGAAGCGTCAGTTGCATGATCTAAGGTGTGCATTATTAAGGAAATCAAAGGTGAATAGATTCCGAATCGTACCTTCCAAAGCATCCTGGTCCAGGATAAATCTTCTTCTTTCACTCGCGAACAAAGAACTAGAGTCGAAGGATCAAAATCTTGCTCCTCCTTCTCTGCAGATAGTTCGAGGTGACGGTGGCGATAGGTGATAGCTCGAATCTTGGAATTCGCATTGATAGCTTCAGTGATAAGCTGAAGAGATTCAGCCGCTGTCACGTAGTTCGGGTCCCCTTGGGAAAGGGAACGCATTGCTATAGAAAGCTCGATAAGCGCGATTCGTTAGGGCATAAAAATGGAACCTCACCATTTACAGCATTCTCAAGATACTCTCCTGCCAGCTCTACCGATATGCTTGCACGACAGTAGAATAAGTCATTCATACGTGTTGTAGAGTCAACTGGGGTCTTTAAGATCTCGTTTGTGAAGTGGTTATCCATCTGGAAATACTTAAAGACGTCTGCGAGAGCTAGGCTGTGGCTCTAGTGGGATGCATGTCGTTGCTTGATCCATGTCAGGGAAATTATGTAGTGTCAGTGGCTACAGCAATGGCCTTACTAAATATTGACACTTTTGTTATGTGAATCATAAAGCAATATTTGTGTGATGATGCAGGATCGAAAATCTGAACTACCACGTGTCGACGCGTTCGTTCACTTTGTTCTTATTGATTGCCTTCCATTTCTGTTTACCGCCTAGGTTTCCATAAACCTCCACCTTTAACCTAAGCTTGACCCGTCTGAACGCGTGAAATGAGGGAAAGGCACGTCTTCATTGTCGTGCAATAACCGTCCAAGTGACTATTTTTCTCGTATTGTAGGGTCTCGGAAAGGGTTGTGCTACGCGTCACCGGAAGTGCGAAACTGGATGAACGCGCCTCCACTACCATAGGCCTTCTCGCCCGCCTGGTGACGTCTAGCGTACGTCTGGTCTCTCTACGCGATGGCTCGTGGTGTAGTCACTCAACAACGTGATTCGAACATATACAAAGCCTGCCAAACGGTGGAACACATCATCAAAGCTTGCTGCACCTATTCCAATTGACGATGATTCGTAGTCAAACCGTCACTGCTCTTGATGTTGTATACGCATTGAAGCAATTCGGCGTTATACGGTTTCGGAGCTAGAGCTTCGAGGTGGGCGTGTTCTTTTGCTGCGCAGATTTACCATGACAATTATCTGATACATGTTCCATCTTTTTTCACTTTTGATTTGTACGTGTCATCCTTGTAATCTACGGTCAATCCGCCTGGCTCAATTCTTCTGTGTGATGTTTGTTTGTGGCTGTCATTCTCCTCACAGTTTGTTAAACGTTTTAGCTCGAAAAGCTCATGCCGCAAGAATCGGTTTTTGTTTTTGTTGATCTTGACTTCACCACACTTTGCTTTACCTCTCGCATGATAAGAGTCTTATTCCTTTTTCCCTGTACTGAGACACATTTTAAGTGGAATGTGGAACTCACCAAAATGTTCTGTCGGAAGCTGATAAGAACGTATGGTTAGTAAGTGGTATATTTTCGACCAATCCTTTGCGTAAAAACTTGAATATATGAACATCCAGAGATCAATCATGCAAGATCTTTTCCATCCTTCTTGTATATTCTCCCTGCCTTCATCACAAAATGCACAGTATCTACCGTCGCTTCAAAGTCCTCTTCAAAATCTCCTTTTACACCAACCAAGTCAGCGGCCCAGCCTGGTCGAAGGCAACCAAAACGATGATCATTGTCACCTAAAGGCATACCATATCCACCATTAATATCGTGGGACGTCTCCCAGCCCATTGGCCGAATACACTCCCATCCACCCAAAGTAGCCCATTTCAACACCTTCCTCCAATCCGCTCCAAGTCTCACCATTAGCTTCATCTCCAATGCGTTCTCTCCATGCGGAAACGCCCCGGTGTCACCTCCGCATGCTATATTGTCCATCCCCATCGCCAACGCGTGCCGGAACATCTCGCTGACTATCTTCCAAGCCTGGTTCGCGCGCGGGTCCTTCCCTCCGCTGAGCTGGACCTGGTAATAAGATACGGCAAGAGTAGGAACCCAGATTGTACTAGAGGTGGCGCATATTAATCGCATGAGGGATTCTGGGTGCGGGATGAGAGTTGATCCATGCTCGATAGAATCTACGCCGAGTTTGAGCAGTGTCGCAATAGTGTTGGCATTGCAGGCGTGAGCAGCAACTTTGATACTTAGGGAGTGGGCAGTATTGATCATACCTTGAAGCTCGGATTCACCGAAAGTGGGTAATGGGGCGCCAGAGATACCGGGTGAGATGCCATCCATGCGAGATCGGAAACGGTAGTCTGGAGATGTGAGCGTCAGTTCGTAAGGCTTTACAGAGCAAGCAGATGTGCGTGTGTATGTGTGGAGGCGAGATTCACCTGCATATATCTGCAAAAAAGAAAATCAATACGTCTTAGCTCTTAATATGAATTTGGTTCAGCTATTCCAGACCTTTATCCAATCAGCTCCTGCACCAATCTGCCGTCTAGTGGCTCGTATGCATTCATCGACTCCATCAGCAATTTCTGCGCCAACTATACCTTCTACGCCGTCCTGATTCTTGTGGAGTGAGCTTTTAGGCCCTGCAGAACCTATAAGTTGGGAAACTAATTGGAGCCGAAGCGTTACCGTAGCTTCCGGTACAGACGATAGCCCTGTTCGCGCAGAAGTACCTTGGTCCCGGAATCAAAGGACTCGGTCCAGACAGACATTTTCGTAGCGATATGTCAGCGTCTTCAGCGCCTTCAGTTCCAAGATCTCTGTTCAACTCTCCAAGAAGCTGCTGAAGAGAACGGTGGTTCACCGGCACCAAACTTACCTCACGGTTGTGAAGCCGGCCATCAAAGTCTTTCGTGCATGAACAGTGGCCCGAATCGTTCTCTCTACAAGGGACTCTTTCGTGGTCTGGTCATTCCAAGACGTTTCCCCATATGAATGTAAGAAAACTGAAAGACATAGCTGTCCATTATCTTTATAGAAATATATGGTTGGTGCTCACAATGTACATGAGCGTCGACGAAACCTGGAAGGATCGTCAAATGCCTTAGGTCAATAATTTCGTCTGATGCCAAAGTTCGCGTGTCATTTTCACTTGTGCTTCCGACAGTGAGAATGAGTCCAGTGCTTTTCGAGACTGTTATAGTCTGTGAGGGCAGGAGTTGTAACTTGTAAGGGTCAAAGAGCCTTCCAGCTAAAATCTTTTGGGTGTCCGTTGCGGAAGAGGTTGTTTTTGCAACCGAGTTTGCTTGGAAAGTTTGCAATTGGGTCATGGGTGGGGAGAGACAAGAACATTTCCTGACCGTCGAGTCAAGCTTGAATATAGTCGGTCCGGCGCAATGATCAATCTACTTTCCCTTTCTCAGATCTGTGTTTGTTTCGTCTCTCGCAATCTCACTTTCCTGACAGGGCGTAGCCGCCGGTGTCCGCCTAACGCATGAACGTTCTCTCTATAAGTAGAGCGGAAACTAAAACGACACCTTTGCTGATAAGGATTCAGCTTTGCAGGACATTAATGAAGATTTGTCAGTCTTGGCTCAGCGCGGCATCTGTCACGTGTGCGAGCTTTGCCTTTGCTTATCTCCCTTTGAATTCTAGCTTCCGCTATTTGGAATGCCACAAACTTCAGGGAGCAACTTTCAAAGCACGCCTCTCCTTCAGGATACCGCCAGCAACAGCTACTCTGTAATTCGGAAAGAGCCAGAGGACGCGCCTCAAGATGCTCATCAGCGTGCTAATGATGAATATGGTCTGTATCATTATGTCTCAGTATGATTAAATCAAAAAACAACTCATATAGTGAACGACGGCGAAGCTTTTGATAACGTTCCTCAAACTAAACGGCAGCTGGGTCAGTCAGGACATGTAAAGACCAGCGCACGAGTCGCTGAATCTCTCATTTCTAGGCTTATTCAGTGCCGTGTTTCTTGTTTTCAATCGCGTCATTGGGACTGGGTACGTCGACCGCTACCTCTCGACTTCCAATGTTGACTTCCCCTTGAATCACAGGATTTTTGCAACACCTAGCGTCATCCTTCGAACATCGGGGAGCGTCGGCGTAGCGCTTCTCATGTGGTTCGTCGGCGCTTTGATAGCCGCAATGGGTACAGTAGTATATATCGAACTTGGTACTGTGAGTGTCTAACCATGCTCAAGATAAGACGCAAAGTTGTACTTACTATCATAGTCCAATTTAGGGTCTACCTCGAAGCGGCGGTGAAAAGAACTATCTGGAATTCATCTATCGAAGGCCGCAGTTCTTAACTACATGTGCATACTCAATCTACGCCGTTATCACTGTGAGGATTTTCTCCTCGCGTTGTCAATTGATGATCGATTTCTCGCTTGACTTTCAAAGGGCTCAGCAGCTGCAAACAGCGTCGTGTTTGGCGAATGTATGTCCTCGTTAATACCTTGACCTGAAGTTGGCTTATGTACTCTCAAAAGATGTCATCCATGCTCTGGGAGCACAACCGTCTCAATTCAATACTCGCTTCATCGGTGTCTTTTGTCTAACTTTCATCCTACTGCTTCACGGCTTACACTCGAAATGGGGAGTACGGCTGCAAAATTCACTTGCAATGTTCAAACTGGTCATTCTTTCTGCGATAGCCTTATGTGGTATTCTCAGTCTCGCAGGTTGTGCGGGATTCGCTGTCAAGACAGAGTATGAGGTTCCGACCAACTTCCAATGGGATAAAATATGGAAAGGAAGTCGGGGGGATGTGAATGCCTTTGTGACGGGTCTATATAATGTGATCTGGTCCGTGTTTGTCATCTTTGTTACGACTTGTGCTCATTTACTATGCCATAGGTCTTTTGTCGGCTACTCTACAGCGAATTACGCACTATCTGAAGTCCGCGACCCCGTGCATACTATCAAGCGTGCAGCACCAATAGCCATGTCAGCGGTCACCATGGTTTATCTCTTCGTCAATGTTGCATATTTCGCTGTCGTGTCGAAGAATGATATTCTTGGCAGTAAGCGCATCGTAGCGTGAGTACCTTTCCTTTTCTTGAATATTCTTTCTACGCCATGTCGTTGACGGCCATCGTGCTCAGTGCTTTATTCTTTCGAAATCTGTTTGGCGAGGAAATGGAACGGGTGAGTAATACAGCTTTCAGTGCATATTGTCCAATTCACGTTGCATGTACCAGGCGCTAAGTGTATTCATCGCGCTTTCCACGTTGGGTAACCTTCTCTCTGGTCAATTCAGTCAAGGTCGTGGTAGGTTGTTTGCCGCAATATCTGAGCGTAGGCGAGCTGAATTGTCTTCCAGTGGTGCAAGAACTTGGACGAGAGGGTCTCCTTCCGTTCTCTGCCTTCTTTGCTTCCAATAAACCCTACGGCGCGCCGCTGGCCGGGCTGTTCACGCAATACCTTGTTTCAGTGGCTTTCGTTGTACTACCCCCGCCTGGAGATGCATATTTGTTTATGATCAGCTGTGAGTAGCGCTGTAGCTTGTTACCATCCGTTTTTCCCAATCAATCTGCTGGCCAAATATCCCTTGCTGATGCAGCATATCATATCACTAGTGTCTTCATACTGCTATGCCTTGATCAACGCCCTTGTATCGTTTGGTCTACTACTTTTGTATATGCCATACCTTCAAGCGTATGACTGGAGACCCCCGTTCCGTGCACCGACCTTCATCGTTCTACTATTTGCAGTCTCCAATCTTTTCCTGGTGGTCTTCCCAATAGTTCCACCAGCATCCGGGTCAAGGACATACGAGCACCTTCCGTATTGGGTGAGCTTTTCAATCTCGTGCCGAAGCTGCTTTAACCCAAGAATTTGCTTGAATCTCAGTCCCATGTAGTCGTTGCGTTTTCCGTATCCGTGGTGGGCATAGGGTATTGGGTCATCTGGGTCAACTGGCTTCCAAGAAAGAAAGGCTATGAACTGGTGAGAGAGTGGGTTTTGCAAGATGATGGAGTCTCGAGATGTGTTTTCCGGAAAGTACCGAGCTAGACTTGGGACATTTGTTGTTTATATAACGTATCACATTGAACATTTCGATTTAGAGTTCCAAGCTGTATGTATATTCGATACCCCTTGCTTTTACTTCGACTCGTACCATCGTGATTACAACCAGGCAGACTTGATTAGAGCTGCGGCTCTTTCTGCAATGACATATGTCGGAGCCTGGGTATGCGCACTTGTGATGAAAGGCTGTAATCCTTTCCGTGTCAGCTATGTCAATTAAAGGGTTTACCATCACTCACAAAGACAGAAGCATCTACAACTCTCAAACCGTCAACTCCTTTCAATTTTAAATCTGGATCCACGACTCCATAATCCGCATCCTTTGCACTCATCGCAGCTGTACCCACAGGATGGGCGGTCGATGATGACGATTCGCGAATGTAGGCCTCCACTGCGCTATCATCAGACAACGTGATGTTTGCAAGAATACCAAACGGAGATAAAACGTAGCCATTCCAGGCTGGTGCTGACAGGTATTGGAACATGATTTGGAGTGCCTGACGCATGGCGGCTACATCAAACGGAGAGGTGAGATAACCTGGGTCAATGAGAGGAGGTGCAAATGGGTTGGAGCTGTTGATTGTGACGGAGCCACCTGCAGATGTCTTGGTTGAGTAATGAGAGCACTTTGATAGGAAGTACGGCCACTCACGAGAAGCAGGACTAACAACTACAATACCCATCGAGAGATAGTGACCGGTAGCTGGAGGCTTCAGAAAAAATCCGTTCTTGAATAGAGGGTCATCAACTGGACTCATGAATACTCGAGTATACTGACTCCAGGAACCATTTCGAGATGTGGAGAACTTCTTCCAGACGAAGGATCCCCATAAATGTCCGTTAAGTTTTCGCTTACTCTGAAGAACGAAATTTGATTTCCCGTGGTGTCCACCAGTGGACCCATTCCACTTTTGTTGAATTCTTCATAAACCTCGTTCAATAAGGTCGCATTCCGTGCGAGATTATCAAATGTTCGATCGGAGTTGACGAGGAATTCGTTGGAGATAGATGGTTGGTCGGTGAGGTTTCTGCCGACGCTAGGAAGATTCACAAGGGTTTTTATACCAAGTTGGGAAAGTGTGGTGGCATTTCCGATCCCGGAGTTAAGGAGGATTTGAGGGGAGCCTATGACTCCGGCGGAGAGTATAACTTCGTTCACTGCAGTAATGCGTTGAAGAGGGCCTGGGAGCGTTTAAATAATTTTTCGTGAGTGGGAGCAGGACAACTCAATACCGCACCATTGAGATTTTGAGCAAATTCAACAGTGCGAAGAGACAAGCTGGATGTAGAGTTATGGTTTGAGGGACTGGGGAGTATCCGAGCGACGCAAGAAGAACATCCAGATTACTCCGCGCGAGAAATTCAAGCGCAAGGTATGATGTGGCCGAACTACTTCGTCTCCCTTGAGTGTTCACAGTTTTCTGAAGCCAAGCTGTTATTCAGCAAATTATGAGCCTGAGAATAGTAGTAGAGGAAGGAAAAGACTCTAAATCACCGAAACCCAGAGGACTTCCCGAGTTATAATCCTCATTGTAATGAAAGGCCCCTCCGAGTTCATGCACGGCATTAAACACCATGGTGTCGATATCTGTCGGAAAACCGGGGAGAGTGACAGAATTTATACCCGTAAAGCTATGTACAGAGGGATCGAATTGGCCAGTGATATTGTGGCGGTCTGCGGGAGGTTCAAATCGTTCATTCTGCGAGGCAATCAGCTCGAATAATGATTCATAGTATACCGATAACACGCACCAGTGCAAGGAAAGGTTGTATATTATGCCAAGACCATCCATCATCCCCAGTGACCGCCGCAAAACGATTATAATCATCCGCAGATCCACGAGTGTAGAACATTCCATCTTGGGAACGGGATCCGAATTCAGGAAATATGATTGCGACGAAAAGGACGAGGATAGACTCACTGACGGAACTGCAACCACCGAGGATGAAGCCTCTCAGGATGGGGATAGTGCGGTTGTTCAAACCTTTCTGAACAGTTGATGTATAATTCCAATCATACTGGGGCTTAATATTGAGAGAGAAAAAAGGAACGTCGATTTCAAACGCATCGATGTTGCTGCAAATGGTTATTAGTCAGAGGACACGCTTGACATAGAAGCTCGCGAAGAGAGAATGATTCAAGGAAATTCAACTGCCATGAGGCTCAAGGGCGTCCGAGATGAGGAACAAGAAGATCATAGGCTCGGAAGAAAAAGATTATAGAAAAAGCACCATGAATGTACGACTCAGAGTAGATTGAAAGGCGTACGTTCCACCAGCTTCGAGTACAAGCACAGATGTTTGTTGGTCCTCTGTAAGCCTATTCGCAAGGACGTTTCCTGCGGTTCCCCCTGATTGAAGATCAGTTCTAGTACTCGCACTTGCCTAAAATAAAAATAAGAGCAGGTACACACCTCCTACAATAATAAAATCATAATCCTTCGAGGGAAGTTCACCGAAACTGGTGTATAGAGCGGCTGAACAAGATGCGAAGGCTGAGAGGCGCCATATGAGGACCCACGCAGATAGTGCAGCTTTGAAGAGGGTCATATTCTGAGAGATTGCTTGAAAGCGAAAATTTTTTGACCGCTGTAGCGGTCATAAGGGCTTCAACAGCCTCTTATTGATTTTCTGAACACCTCCAGACTGTTTTTAGCGGATAATTGGTTACCCATTGGTTTCAAATGGTTGTGAATTCAACGACGGAGTTTGCGGAGGGACCTAGCAGAGCATCAGGGTTAGCATTTAATAGAAAGTAAAGAGTTCCTGGGCTCACAATGGTCCAAATCCCTTGTGACAACGCTTTTTTCTCGAGATCGAAGATGGAGAAATTCAGTATATATTGTGTACAGCACAGTGTACAGTATCCGCATTAACTGTGTGAAAACCGATCGTATAGACGGGGAAACCTAAGAAAGACCACCAGACCACTCAGATTTCTGTTGTTCGTCGCAGGGTTCGGTGGGTGGGAGGTTTTCCGTTTGCGGATTCTTCTACCCAAGGACAAGAGTACCGTGTTGTAGCCAATGATAGTCATGCATTCGAGATTTTGAAGCTGCAGTACTTCACTCGTGGGAGATCGCCGCGATTGCCATCGATGCCCATGGATTGAAATCTGAGTCCTAGGCTAGGCTTTGACTTCCACCGTCAGCGCCCGCCGCGACTACCGTCGCTTTCCCAAACGTGGCAGCGTATATATGACGTACCAAAGGCTGGAGCTTACGATTGCTGGTCTGTTGCCAGCTATAAGCTTGTCTTTGCTGGAGGTAACTTGAGTACGGCGGTGACCGTTTCCGCTATAACTGATGTTCTTTGTCTCCTTGCTTCATTTCTTCGCAGCCTCTGACACTTCAAAAAAAACACCAACGTAAAAATACCACATGCGCTACACACTGCCTATCCGTCATGGTCAAGGTCGGGGTTTTCAATGAAAGTTGGAGTATAACTCCGATGATGTAAGCTGCAATAGGTATCTTCACATGACGCTGAACTCCTATGCCATTGTACTTTGTTTTCGAACCACCATCCTGACTATACATGTTTTCCTACTGCTGCAGTGAATGTACATCTGAAGCAGGATGTTGATATCTGATTCGCGGTATGCAGATGTTCCGGGTGATGCCCAAAAACATTCGCCTCTTGAAGCTTGAAGTACATACCACCATATATTGCAAACACTGCATGTTGTGTTCACTCATCACCCGGAATCGGTTGAACGATGTTACCGGAAAGTTGTGTCTCCGCAATTGACAGATCCTCGATATTCGACGGTGACCTCGGATTCTGTGTTTATAGCCTAAAGCGAGCTAGGTCTGCAGACTGTAAGACATTTACTACTATCTCACGCAAACAGTTCCTAAGTGATATTGAGCTCCCAGTTCGGTAGTCATACAGCTGCTCTTCTCATGAGGAAGGATCGGCAACGCCTGCAGTTGTCCGGTACTCAAGTTATTTTTCTGATCTCCGCGATTAACAGTTCTGATTCTCTTCCCCGGAATCCCCTTTTTCTGTTCCATCTAGGGCATGATTCTGAACTAGAACACTCGCTCAGGTTAGAGATTCTTCGATGGATTCAGCGCTTGATCTTTCTCAGCGGGCTTTTAGTTTGTTGGGTTCAATGAACACTGAAGATCGAATACACGTCACCACCCACAATAACAAAAGTAGTCCTGGCCACATATTTTTGTAGGCGGTTTGTGATATTCTTCCGCTGTATCTCGGGTGCAGAAAGTGCCAGTGTGCCAGTCATGCTCGACGACTTTGGAAAAACCCGACAAGGGTAATAAGATTCCATCCTTCGTTCCTCAGACCATGGCGTTCATGGTGCCCGATGTAATTTCTGCATGGTTGGTTCTATCGAGTGGTAGTACATCTATGCTGTTTTGGCTCCCAATCGACGCTATCCTTTCTCTAGCTTCGTGACGCTAGTTAAACTTGAATCTGCAAGACGCGCAAGCTACCGGAACTAAGACTAGTATGGGAACTTTGAACTGAACCTGGATCTGTTTGCAGTGATTGTCGCAACAGAAGTAGAACCTTTTCCCTAGTTCTTCCTCGTTTTCTTTCTTAACCAAAGTCGAAGACACTTACGCTCTGTACTGCAGTCCCTTCGGGCCCGTCTGTCATAAGTCGGAAAGACGTTTCATTGCTCCGTCGCTTTATACTTATTGTTCACTCTCAAGTTGTATCAGGATATGTCCGCGCACTGCTCCCCCATTTTCGGGCTGTTTGTCATTGATCGGAGAGGCGTGTTCTGCTACTATTTTCGTTCCAGGTGATGCATATACCTTTACATACTTACACCTTGACATTAACTTCGATGTAGGCTGTCCGCGCACTGCATTTTCTTTTGGTAGTCATGATTGGAGAGGAGCTTTCCATCGCTGCTCAATTGCTCCTTTGTTTTTTTTTTGTTTTTTTTTTAACGCTTTTTACCTCAAAGAATGGAGCATGCCCGCGTCCTGAAACTGTCAGTCATTAGTCGGAGTGGCCTATGCCATGTTTCCCGAGCTTTATACAATACGTACAAATATTCTCGCGATGTTCTGCTTTTTGTTTAATTGTTCAAGGGGAGTGGATGACGGAGAACATTCGCACACTGCAGTCCCTCACCTCTCGACGCAGTCAGTCATTAGTCGGAGAGATGTTCCTCCTACTTATGTCCGTTTTGTTATTCAAGGAGATGAACTATCTGCGTCGCTATTGCGTCTGCTCCGTTGTTCGATTGACTTAATTAACACTTAGGAAGCTTTAAACCCGAATGGGACCCTTCCGCAATCGCTCTTTGTTTCAAACAAATGCTTGTTTCGATATACCTGCCCATATCCGATGGGAGCCGTCATAGGTTTATGTATAATGAGCAGTAATACAATACAAGGACGTACTTATAGACATAATCACTGCTGCCAAAGATGAAAGAAGCGTGGAAGTACGGATCACAATTGAGAGTTGAAAAGAAAACTTAGTATGGCAAATGTAAAGAATTCAAAGAATTGGAATCAAAGTTGTGTCAGATTTTGTGAGCAAGGCTTGTTGACTTACAGAAAATAATCTTGCGGCGTACATGCTCTTCTGCCTGTCTCCATATCTACCTCAAGCCCGATGAAGAATATGTCTATACGTCTTATGAACGCAACGGATAATATGGTTTAGTTTGCTATTTGATACTGTTGCCAACCTTTTTACGCCCATCAGTGACATCGAGACTGCTTGGTGACCTCTCTGTGTAAACCAATCAAGTTAATAAAACCGACCACCAAGGCCCGTGTTCGTAGCAGGAGCCAATGGCGCTTCAAAACAAAATGTCATCCTCGACTTACTATGAAGTTATACTATGCCTCATGAGCGGACTTTCTCTCTGGAATTGTCTGAACAATACCGGAGGAAGCCGAGGGCCAGTTGGAGTCGGACTTGAAGGAAGGTCTTATATGATCAATGTTGGTCAATATGAAGAGGCTTACCATCCAGAAGTCATCTACTTGCGTTACTGAGTTACTCAATCGAACGCAGAACATTCTTCAGGCGTTTCTGGATTGTCCCCCTGAAAGTTCGCGGGGTGCTCTTGCTCATAAACAGTCTGGCCTTGCTGGGATCTTTAACGGATAGATGAATGTTTAAAGGGTAATATAAGGGTAGCTTTCAAGTTGTTGACCTTGTCTGTCCTCTAGTACTCAGATCGGGAAATGCCTTGACGTTTTCTCTACATTCTCACTTACGAACAACATCTGCTAGCTAGGGGGGGTGTTCGGTGATGAGTTAATGCATAATGACGAATGCGGAGAAGTTCACAGTATTTTAGGATGAAGAACTAATCGAAGGCTCCTGAAACATAAAGGTCATCTGATAGAAGTGAGCCTATCTGGCTCGTTGAGAATTGGAGTTTACATGACAAATCGCATCTTGCTCTCGTTCTACTATTATACCATGGTGGAAAAGATGATCATCTTTTACGATATACCATTTGCGGAGCCAAGCATTTGCTGGTCACCCAATACGTGGAAAACGCGGTGTGTATAGGTTAAGTTGTTGAACGTGATATGGGGATGTTCATGTTGCTCAAGGTACTGCCTCAATTATAAAGGGCTTGCATATCGAACAGAATGGATCGAATATCCTGATATCGAGGCTCTCTGCATCAAGATTGGCGCTGCTCCAACAGACAGTAAAGACGACGGCATAAGCCCAGAATATACACTGCCCGTTATCTATGATCCGTCCACAGGCCAGACTATTTCCGATTCATTCAATATAGCTGTTTATCTCGACACCACATACCCAGACACTCCCCGGCTGTTCCCTCCAGGAACCAGAGCATTGCAGTCTGTCTTCGTTCAATATGCCAATTTCCGAATTGTATCCCACCTAGGACAGTTCCTCCGTCCAGCTGTATTCCAGAAGCTTCCTGCTGGAAGGAGCCAAGAGTATTTCCGGCGCACGAGGGAAGCATTATACAATGTGAAGATAGAGGAGTGGGCCCCTCGCGGAGATGATCGTGTACGAGAGTGGAGAAAACTCGAGAAGGCATTAGTGTTGCTGGACGGTCATTGCCGAAGGACAAAGGAAGAGGTCGGAGGTGAATTCATTTGCGGCATCAATCCATCGTTTGCAGATTTCGTTCTAGCGGGGATTTTCCAGTGGTGCAAAGAGGGATTTGGTACTGAGAGCGATGAATGGAACGATATCTCGAGCTGGCAGGATGGGAGATGGGCGAATTTCATAGGTAGCTTGGAGAAGTTTTCTACGGTTGTTTGATAATTCGATTTAGTAAATAAATGCCGACGAGGACAAACAAATACTTTGAGAATCAGCAAGCGAATAAAAAATCAAAAACTAACAATAGTCCCCCATTGCCAAGACTGAATCGACGCCAGCAGGATTTGAACCTGCGCCCTCAAAGAGGAACAGATAGATACTTTATGTGAAGGTTCTAATCTGTCGCCGTAACCACTTGGCTATAGCGCCTGGAATTTCGTAAAGTAATTGATAACCTCATAAAGAAGGCCTAACAACCGCCACTTCCGCAATGGCCAGTGTTGTGGTTAAGACTTAGGTCCTAATTAGGTTTAAGACCTTAAATCGGTTTCTAATTAGGACCTAACGCTGAGCTGGGGGCTTCTGAGGACCTAAATAAGACCTAAGAGATTATGAACATGTGACCCACTGCCGCCGCCGCTGAAGTTCGGGCGACAGATATGAGATCAAGTACATACAATACTAGTCCAGTGCATCACAAAATGGGTAAGATGAAAGGGGAAATGTGGCAATACTTTTGGCAAGGACCGAAAGCAAACTCGACTCAGTTCCGAGCTGTTTGTCTAGGTTGCATCCGGAACCAGCTTGGCAATGGCAATACTCAACTAGACGATGAAGCGATGGTTGGCCTTCAAGATGATACTGAATTCCAAAATGGTATGACATTTATAATTCTTATTAGCATGGTACAATTTTAATGGTTACACATCAAAGCAACTCTAGCTGTGGGATCGGTCTTGGGAGAGAAAAAAGCGATGATAGCACATATTCTAGGTGGTGAAAAGCCTTGCCATTTTGCATCACCTGCGGCAAAAGCAAAAGCAAACGAGCTGCGAAGGAAGTTCCAGAATCACAAGCGGGAGAGAGAGGCTGAAGTAGAAGTCATTGAGGACACCAGTAGTCCCCAACCATCGAAAAAGCGTAAAGCAGTCGATCGAGTGGAAACGATACAAACAAAACTGAAGGTATTCAAAGGGATCAGTATACCTTTTAACGACGAAGAAAAGAAGGCCATACACAAACAATTTCTCCGCGCAACAATCTCTGCAAACCTTCCATTTCTCTGGGTCGAGGATCCTGAAGTCATTAAGTTGTTCTTGATGTTCCGGTCAGCTGCAGGCAAGTCATTCCATCTCGTGAAGTTGTGGGAGGGAGGTTGTTGAGTGAGGAGTATGAACGTGTAGAGCAGGAACTAGAGACCGAGTTGAAAGGGAAAAAGGTTACATTGATGTGAGTCGACTCTGTTGAGTTATTTAAACATGTGAAGTAGTACTCACATATATGTAACAGATGCGATGGTGTCAAGGATATCTCTAAGAACAATCTAATGGGTGTTAGCATATCGTCAGGATTCAAAGTACATTCTCGAGTCTTTTGTTTGCATACCTCTACTGAGACTCTTATAGCCTCGCCTCATTGACTTGTATGATGCAACAGCAGACAAGAAGGATGGAGATTCGATGGAGGCTGCACTGGGAGCAATGGTCGACAAAGCTGAGAAGAAATATGGGTGTATTGTGACAGGTCTGGGGACGGACAATGATGGGGGCACAAAAGCAGGACGTGTTAAACTTGGAACACACCGCCCGTGGATACTAACTTTCCCATGTGGAGCTCATCAGGTCAGGGTTCTTGGCAATGCCTTTCATATCATATTACTCACGCACGAATTCTGCAGGGTCATTTGTGCCTTGCCGACTATTTCAAAGTCAATCCCGATGCCGAAAAAATCTCAGAGCAAGCAACAGAGCTTATTGGATGGATCAATAACCATGGCCGTGTTCGTGCAATCTTCAATAACATTCAAAACGAGCAAAATAAACAAGTCAAGTCCTACCTCATTGCGAATGCGACTAGATGGACAACACATCTGGTTGCTTTTCTACGTCTCATTGAACTCAAACAACCACTCCGTACTGCAGCTGTCATGAAATGGGATGATATCATCAGGGCCCATGTAGGTGCAGAAAAAAACACCCTGGCAGCCCTGACTCTTCGTACTGCCGCCGAAGAACAGATTGAAGTAATCGAGAGTGGGGACTTCTGGCGTCAACTTGCTGGTGTAGTAGAAGATTTCGAGCCAATTGCATATGTCACCAATATCTGCCAGAGCGATCGGGCTCGTCCAGACATTGTGCTCTTAGCTTTCGTCGGGATGTATCTGTACTTCAAAAACCTCCCTCCTGCACGTGCAAATGTCTCGAAAGGAATGATGGAACGGCTTGAACGGCGTTGGGCAGGCTTCAATCAGCCTCTCATGATCACGGCTCTTATATTGAATCCATATGAGCGCTTGGATTCCTTCGGACCAGATGCAAGTGCAAATATAATCAATGTAAACGTGATGATTACTGAGGTGCGTTACAAACTGTCTATGCAATCTAATGTACTGATGATAGGTTCCAGTTGTTTGGTAAGATAACGAGCCACCCTAGCCCTGAGGAGCTGGACCCTGAACAGATAGAGGAATGGGAACATGGCTTGCTACGTCGAAGTCAAGAATTTTCCGCAGCATTCCTGCATTATTGCTCATCTACAGGGCCTTTCAAGGATTGGGATCAGCTTAAGGCAGATTTCGAGAAGATTCATGTAAGCTAATGCATAACACTTGTAATGCTTGCTCTCAGTCTGAATCACAACGTTTCTCCAGAATGATGATCCTATTATTTTTTGGGAAAGTATGAAAGCCGACCGGGAAGTATGTGAGCTAGCAGATTTTGCACTCACTGTTCTCCAAACGGTATTGAATACTTCTGGAAATGAACGTCAATTCTCAAAGGTCAAAATCCGTAAGGATCGTTTGCGCAACCGGTTGCAATTAAGAAAACTCGAGCAATCTATCAAGGTTCGCCTTTTTCAATCTATCATTTACTATACATTGACGTACTGAAAAACAAACAGATTATTGAAAATTTGCGTGAGCATCATCAAAATGATGGCCTCAAAGTGACGCGGAGCACTCGAAGAAATCATTCTGAAGATCGAGTTGGAGCACTTTTGCAGGTACCAAGGTATGGGGAAGTATTACAGGAGAATGACGCAAACAGTCCATGGTCCACCCTTATCACGAATCGCAGGAAATGGCGGGCAGAAATGGCGCAGTGGAAAGAAGATGCGCAGAGACACGATGAAAACTTTGGTAATGATTCGGAAGCTGGTCCACTGCCACTCCCTGAAACGGGACAACGTTCACGCTCATGGCTCCCGCGATCATTAGCACTGTTGTTTGGGCATTCAGCAATTGAAACTCAAATTTTGGAGGGGGGTCAGCCACGACGTGCCCGACGTGGAGCATACAGTGAGGAACAGCTCCTTATGGAGCTGCTAGCTCAAGAAAAGGAAGACGAGATCCTTGATGACGGGGCATTAGAGGGTTCTGGAGACGAATACAATGGTCATTAGTAGTGTCAATTTTCGCACCTAATTTAGATCTCAAATACCTCTTAATTAGGACTTCAATTTAAGACCTTAGGTCCTAACTTACTCGGGTGGCCTTAAATAAGGCCTTAACCACAACACTGGCAATGGCTAAATGGCATATGAGCATATCGAATAATCTCTGAATAACCTCGTACATAGGGCAAGATAGACAACGTCACGTTGACCTCAATGTTAGAATTTTGTAGCTTAGATTGAATAAAGGTCATCTAAGATCAATAATAGGGATGAGATTAACTAGGAAAGACCTTTCAGCTCAGGAACTCATCCTGTTTTTCTAGGTGATAGAACTAGTTTCCACCAGTGCGACCACAAGTGATACGCCAAAAATGGCGTCTCAGATACGACTTCTTCGAATCGGGGTATAAGATGTAATTTTAGTCTGGAGTGAAGATCGGTGAGGATAGCAGGGGTCTGCTGGATGCTGAAGGTCACCGTAGGATTTACGATACTTGTTTGGAAAAATATAAACTCAAAGACACTGAGTAACGTAACGAAGATGGATATCCCCCAGCATTCTGGAATGTTACCCAGGGCCAGAACAAGGGAAGAGGAAGCACAAAGGAGTTGTCGGTAAAACTCAGTGACATGCAATGGGGTAGAAATATAGCGCCGAGTTGACATTTGCCCTCATCAGAATTATTAAGTTTTGTGGCTCACCTGGAGAAACAATGGCAGAGACAGCAGCATCGAACTACAAGAACCAGCAGCATCTCCGAAGCGTCATACATAGTTGCTTTAGACGAAGCCAGTTGAATCCGCCAGATGAAGAGTATCAATTTGTTGTAGAAATGGAGTAACGACAAGGCAAGGGATGTAATAGGACAGGATTTTCTCCGTATGTGTGAGAGTAACTAGGTGATTGGTACCAACGAAAGAGTCTAAAAACGGATATCATTTGGGTATCTGTAAATATGTGAAAATTACTTCATTTAAGTATGCAGGCAAACAAAGATACATAAGGAGTGAAAGCAGAAAATCAGTGTCAGAAAAACATAGGTGGTTCAGCAATGAATGCCGGCGTGAATGCAATGTAAAAAGATGCGGATGGGAATTCGAAAATCAATGGCAAAACAGAGGAACAAGAAACAGAGTGAGCACTAGGTGGGCGGCGCATACACGAGCATGAAAGAGAAAAAAAGAGCGATTGGTTTTCTAACATAAAGTAGGCAAGAGCCAGCTAAACTGAAATAAACATCAGATGAGCATTGAAATGAAGAGGGTAACACTTACAGTTTAAGACAGTTGAAGATCCACAGAAGAAAAGCTTGCAAAATAGAAACCGCATAACAAAAGATAGGATACAGGCCACGGCGTGTGTGTGTGTAACTTGTAATCTCATTCCCACCTCCTTCCTTTACAATTGGCCCTAAAAACATGACACTTGCTCGTGCACTCATTCCTCCTCCTCCTCTTCCTCTAGAACATTATGCAACGGGGCACCATGTATATAACGCCCTGGACTGGCTCTGCCCGTATCGTCTCCCAAACCCAGCCCAATTTTGGACGGGGGAATTAATTCGTTCAGACCATTCACATCGTCGTCATCATCTCTATCGTCGTCTTCGTCGTGCAGTTGACTGTTGATTCCCACCGTAGAAGTTGACGATGGGGAAGATGATGTGAACTTGGTAAGAGGCTTTGCGACGGGGACCGGTGCAGCAGGTGAAGTTGGTAGAGAGGGTGCCGGTGCCGAGGGTGCCAAAGACGCTAATGGCGCTGTAGATGACACTTTTGGAATATATAACAGTCAGTTTATTTGTAGACCTTAAGTCGAGAGAAGCACACGGACCTGATTTTGGGATCGTCGGCAGCCCAACAGGAGCTTTGACAGGGACGTTTGAAGACGCCACTGTTCCTGCAGGAGGCAAAGCCGGTGATGACGAGGACAAAGTCTTCTTCTCCTTCTCTCTATACATCTCAATCAGCGCAGCCGTCTTTCCTGGAGTTCCGGATGTAGAGCCAAATGTCGACGTTAAGATAGATTGCTCGGATGATGTAGGTGAGATGGACTTTTTGGTCGGAGGGGTTGAGGAGAGAGGTCCTACAGGTACGAGGGTAGATTTAGATGGAGGCACAGGTGGGGATGAAGGCGGCGAAAGAGATGTCAATCGTGGTGGAGAAGTGGCCGAATAAGCACTTGCTGAAGCAGACGATAATCCATTCTGAGGCGGCAAAGTCGGTAGCGGTCTGGTGATCTCGGTTTTGGCAGCATAGATTTTGTCCAGATCCCTTGGGGTGTCGTCGTGTTCGTCGTCTGAGCCATGGGCATATCGAGCACGAGGGTCATCCTCATCATCTTCGTGGTTATCCTCATTGCCTACCTCATCGAATTCACTCAGATCGAGGACTTGAACATCTTCATCGACATCGCTGTGGTCGTCGTACTGCCGACTAGAAGTAAACATATCGGCCTCCAGAGAGGACATAGCTTCTGGTTGACGCATATTGAGTAAGTCATCCTTTGCTTCAGCAGCTTGCTTGAGCATCTCTTGTGAGGTTCTCTTCCTTTCAGGGTGAAGGTCGAAGTACCCTAGTCGGTGTTTGGAACTAGAAGGCGTTAGAAGCTTGTGGTCAAAATCTTCCCCTGCGTCGGAATAGTCGTAGTCTCCGGAAGTATATGATGAGTCGAGATCGCCAGAGATGAGGGTCGGACTTTCATGATCATGGTTATTCTTGTGCCCATTCTCTCCATCCTTTCCGAACCGAGGAACGGTCTGTACCTCGATATCGTCCGAGTCCGAGTTAACTTTTCCAGCACCATCCACCTGGCCCTCGAAAATACTCTCGTCGTCTATGCCAGGATACGGTTGTCCGCCTCTCACAGCACTCAACACCCGAGCCACTTCCTGCGAAGCTTCCTCAGGGTCCCCACGTCTACTTCTTCCCTTGCTGTTGCCTTCGACTTCACTTCCTTGTTGTCCCCGATGAGCACCATAGCCAGGAACGACGATATCGACCCAAGCCTCGTCGTCGCCATCTACGCCAACGCCACTTTTACCACCCAACCCGAGACTGAATCGTTTTCCTCTTCGCTCAGAACGAAGCCTTTCCCGCTCAACAAGTCTCACTGCGCGTCGTCGACGAGCAGCTTCTTCGATAAATCCGTCTCCAGTCGTTCCTTCCGATTCACCATCCACAGTTCCACTTAAACCGCTATGGGTATCAGATTTCTCTCTCCCACCTTCTCCCTCTTCATGAAGATCATCGCTCTCTCCACCAGACCCTAACCCAGTCAATCTCGTCTCGAACTCGACCGTATGATATTCTGCCGGAACAAGATTCTGTTTAGACTGCCTCCGGCTCGTTTTCGGTTTAGGGCCTTTCGGTTTGAGCATTGGTTTCGATGGACTTGGAGAGGGTTTGGGCGATAAAGTGGATGTGGGACCAAGACGAAAGATGTTTTTGATAGGCGTGGATGTCGAAGAGAAATCTTGAGACGGTGGAACAGATGATGTAGACACTGTGAGCGAGGTCGATTCTGACTGCTGTAGTGAATGAGGTTGCGGCGGTGATGGTAGAGGATGCCGCGAACCCAATGTTGTGATTATTTCCCTTCTAGAGCCCTCGTCATGTCCCGTCGTATTCGAACTAGCACTTAAACCAGTATCCTCTTCAGCCTCCCCATCCGTCACCTCCACCTCGACATCTGAAGACAGTCCATGATCAGGACCCATTGCGTGTAATGCCCCATTTAACGTGATAACCTTCGTGCCCCGATTCCCATCCGCCAGCATCTCGTCGAATTCCTCTGATTTGTCTTTCGCTGGGCGAGGAATCGCCGTTATTGAACTGGAATTGGGACCGGTAGGAGTCAATGGTGAATCCGGGGTCTGAACTCGCCCTGCACGAGAGTAATGAGGCATGATAGTAGGTGTAGGGGTTAATTTGTTTCTCGAGTCATACGGTGTGGGAGTAGAGGTGAGGGTACGTGTGCTTCCAGAGAAGAAAGTTGCTGGTCCGGTTGTTTCTTTTTCCTTCTCTTTCTTCTCTTTCTTCTCCTTCTTTTTCTTTGCCTCCTTGATTGCCTTTTCCTTCTTTCCTCTCCCGGAGTCATTCAAAACCAAGCCTACCGTTGAACTGGACGCACCCGCACTTCCAGGGGAAGAAAACAACGAGCCGAGACGTGTCCTTGCTATTGAGGGACCAGCATGGGTTTGGTTTTGGAAAGAAGTCGAAGTGGACGGGAGGAACTGCTAACTACGCTGAACGGATGATGAGCATAAGCAGAGTTAAGAATAAATGATGGATGAATTCCAGCGAGCTGATGTCCGAGCTGAGCACGGTATTCACGTGGAACATATTCTTCGAAGAGGAGGAGAGATGCAGAATTTCGGGGGTCTTTGTCGCTTGACGGATGCGCGTGAGAGGGTGATGAAGGTAGAGCTATAAATTCAACCTGAGTATCAAACAAGTTAGCAACAGAAACGGCGACAGTAAATTTATAGCAAGTGGTGAATATACCACAGGACGAAGAAAGACAGTACATTCGAGAAAAAAGAATGACATTGAATGACAGGAGCTTGAACAATGAACGGGCAAGACATGGAAAAAAGACGAGGACGACATCAAAACCAAAAGGCACAAGCAGCGTGCCAACGTTTCTGAAATATACATGTGCTATTCATTGAAAGAAAGGTGAATTTCAGGGTCTAATACGGTGAAGACAAAGGAGAAGCAGAAACTTGAAACTTGTGTTGGAAAGAGAAACTCACCAAAACCCAATTACACTCTTTGAACAGTTCACTCCTCCATTTCGCCTTCTCCAGACGCTCAACACCATCTCTAGCGTCATTATCTCTACTTACAGATCTGCTGAGGGCCATCGCTTTGGCGTCCGGGTTGACACTGTAAGATGATAACGGTTAATTGAATTGACAAAAGTCGAAAGAAAAAGAGGAATGGATAGAACAACAAACAGCAAAGTAGTTTTTGAGGAAGAATTTGTGTTCATCAAGCAAAGTACTTACGGCGACGATAATGACGAGGAATTCCACATCCCCATAACTAGATCACCAACCAAGCTCAATGCGCCAGCAGAACCTGAACTCAAACCAAGTTCGGCAAACCCCCAACTGACGAGATCAGTCCAAACATCGACGAAAGCAGATTCGATGAGCGTTTCGGAACCAGGAAGGAGGAGAGGCGTAGAGTCATATGTGAAAGGTGGGAGCGGCTGATTCATTCGAGGTAACGATTTCATATATACAGGATAAATTGTCAGTGATTCCATGTAAATTCAACCAGAGTCAACGTACCTTCTCCTTCTTCTTCAACCTTTTACCCAAACTAATTCCAGTGATCGTCCTTTCTCTCTCCCCTCTTTCTCCCTTACTATCACCCAGCTTGTCCTTATCCGCCCCTTTCGTCGTAGCACTACCACCTAAAATCCCAAATTCGGTCAAATTGAATTGTAACGCAGCTTCTAAGCCGGTGTCCAACGCAAAATCTGCGACATTCGTAAGTCTCCCGTCAGCGCCTACGTAGCTTTTATCCAAATCGCTGGCGTTGTTGTTAAAAAACGACCCATGTCCCGGACCATTGTCCGAATGGCTCGACATCGACAGCGTCAATGGCTTTCTCCCTCCATCACTCATATCGAACCCACCGTTAACAAAATCCCCCCAGTTGACACTCCCTCTCTCGCGTTTCGCCGTCCGGGCCTTTCGTGCGCTCTCAGTCAAGTCGAATTTGAGAGCTTGGTCGATGTCTTTCGCTCCCCGAATAGATGACGAAGAAGGCGGAGATAGGAACCCGGAAGATTCAAATTCGCCCCAGTGAGCGTCTGAAAGAGTTTTGAATCGGGATTGTTGGGAGGGACGAGAGGAAGGGGAAGGAGAGGTAGGGGAAGGAGACGGGGAGGAAGGATCGGTGAGTGAATACGTGGATGCAGCGGAAGTTGAGCGTGTGAGGGGACTCGAGGTATAAGAAGAATATGAAGAGTACGATGAGGACGACGAGGAAAGCGACGATAACGGAGGAGCATACGGAGACGATCCAGGTTCTACTCCTGGTGGTATATTCATTTTTTTCCTATAACTCTCCGAATACCTTGCTGCCAATCTTCCTCCTTTTCCTTTACCTCCTTGTTGGACTTGTACGGGTGGATTTATCCGGCCCCACTCTTTATTTCCCGGTAGACTATTGGAAGAAAGTCCCGCACCGCCGGTCGCGGCATAACTTGGAAGTCCCCACCTCGCAGCGGACCTGACAAGGTCAGCATCATAGGCAGGAACTGTACGACGAACAGCGAGTACGCGAACAGTCTTCGCTCCTTTCCTAGGACCTAAGCTATGTTGATCCTTAGATCGACGACCACCACTCTGCAATAAATCAGCGATAGCCAAAACTCGACTGTGTCCGGACAATGTCCTAGGATAATCCTTAATCCATTCCTTCAGTCTGCCTGGCACTCCTCCAACTCCACCGAATCCGCCTCCACCTTGAGAAGGGGGAGTGTCCTGCCAGCGTATGAACGCAAATAGACAGTGTTCGGTAGCATGTACGGAGCGTAAGTAGGCAGTGTAGGTTGACTCGAATGATGTTGGATCAGGTGTATTCACAGTCGACGACGAGGAGATGAATTCAGTCGGAAGTGGACCAAGGCCGAACAACAACGGCCCAAACAGTGGACTCAATCCTGGAGGTGTAACACCTGATTTTGCAGAATGAGCTACTAGCTTGGCCAGTAGCGCGAGCAGGGTGAGTAAGGTCTCCCGTAGTAGCTTCGGTATAACCTCCTTGTATTCATCTTTGAACACGACTTCCTCACCGCCAAATTCATCCCTGACTCTGACAGGAACAGAAACACGCGTTCGCGTATCGAGCAAACCACCAAAATGTGAAGAAGGATAACCGAGAAGAGACTCTTGTTTGGCCCAATTGAGGTAGGCGAGGTAGGGTATTAAGCCCCGAGTCAACGCTCTAGAGGAGGTTCCGGTACTATGAGAAGCCGTTGATTCGATCCGAATGACTCTAGCTAGTCCCCATCGCAAGAGCATTCCGAGCTCATGAGGACCCGCAAAACGGGCTTCGTCGTCAAAATCCACAACGGTCTGTCCCTGTCTCCCGCTATTCTTGGAAATTAAATGTCCCACGTATTTGTCAATCAACCTCTTCACTCTACCCGCATCCAAGTCGATAGCTACCGGTACTCCGCTGTCAGTAGTAGTACTCCCATTGCTGAACACGAATGGGGTCTCGACATCAAGATATTTGGAAACGAGCTGGACGAGGTCGTGTAGGTCATTTAAACCAAGAATGAGGGTCGGGTATGAAGAAAGGTAGCCGTAACCACCGGGTCCATGCGAGCTTGGTGAGTGGGAAACGCTCGTGGGCAACACAGTACCAACAAACGACCCGCTGTCGTCTGTCGGTAGTGATGCTAAAATCGCAGAAAGCGTGTGTGATGAATATGGTGGGTATGGAGAAAAGTCGGCCTCAGAAGAGGAAGAGCTGGAATTGGAACGGGAAAAAAGGAATGACATTGTGCTTGAGGTCGTTTTCGGTGTATTATTCGGGGTATTACTTGAGATATAGGTCCTTGTGTTTGTAGTGGTGTTTAACAAGAGAGTTAGACCTGGCATCATACGATTTTTGACAAGTGGAAGAGATACAAACGAGTATATATGTAAGTTCATTAACATGAAAAGAAGACAGCTTGAACGAACCTTACAATCCCTAATACCGTTCTTGATACGTCCTCCTGAGTTTTGATGAGCTGTCTCCTGTTCTAATTCGCGTTCTGGGTTTATCGTTGTAAGCAAGGTGGGAGTTATATGTTCTTGGGCAGTCACGTTAATCCCTGTTGCCAAATTTCTGGCCCTTCTGTCCGCTCTATCTCAAGAAAATCCCCCGCTCGCGAGCGCGTTGCGAGAAATGACGGTACCTGCTGGAATGTCGATGGCCGTATCTCCTCGTCTATCGAGACAGCAGGATGAGTTCTTGGGCCTCCTTTCCTTCAAAATCTGAACGTACTCAACGTATTGATTTACACGAGAATTCAATGTGTAAATTATGACAGGATGATTTGAAGTTCAAATGCGTGGCGTTAGAGCTGTGGTGGAAAACCAAATCAGCGAAAGGACTCGAAGAACCGCGAGCGGTAAATGAAAGAGATGAAAGACATGCGGGAATGTTGGAACGAAGGAATGGAAGTATGGAGACTGATATATTCGAGCTCAAGCATGGTTGAGTTACGCCGCATGAATTCCATCAACGGGCATAGAACTTATAAGCTTAGAATCTTACCTCGCCTGATACAATCTTTCTCCAGCCCTAGCTTTCTTTCTCTCTCTTTCTCGTCTCCACCTTCTTGTCGCCCTGTGTTCGTTTTTCAAGAGCGTCAACGAGATATACAGTTGTGTCAAATCCTCCACGGGGTTCTTGAAAAAGATTCGTAACGTATTTAGAGATTGAACCTTTTCATTGAGTTTCGAGAACAAAAAACACGAGAATCACACGAGAAATCTTGACGACGCCGGGAATTTCTCCGGAACTGGTTGAGGCCGAACATTCGTCCGTGCCGGATCTTCGGCATATGCGTACCTGATCGCCGTCAAGGTCTTGTTTTGACCACTCATAGTCTCATGCAGCCATCTACCGTACAAGACCATCCGTACCTCTATTGATAACTCACATCATCCATCCGTTCCTCCAGACTTATACTGGCCTCAGTCACTTCTTCCATTGACAGTCATAATGACTCCCAAGGACAATGCTGTCATGAAGTGAGCCGCCCCTATTATTTTCCTTTTCTTTACAATACATCATTCCATCACTTTTACCTATCATATCCGATCCGGAACCTTCCAGTCCATTCCGCTCCATTCCGCTTCATTCTTCGTTCCTGAACTATACAGTATGACATCATTGTTCCCGTACCTTGCCTTTGTATATATAAGCCAGTCCCCACAACCTGATCCCTTATCTTGACCTCTTTGTCGTTGGGATCAGGTATGTCCTTACTTACTTCTCTGTACTTATTTATGAATATAACTTTGTCGTTGGGATCAGTATCTGTCCGCCTCTGCCTAAGCTTCCGCTCAGTCTTGCCGCCGTCGTCACCTCTTTGTGACATTAGGTCAAGATCTTTTACTGCACTGATAACCTACCGATTGGGTTATCCTTGCAGGATCTGTTTCCACCACGTCTACCATTGACTGCTCCGCCTACCCGCACGCCTTTGACACTAAAGACCAAACTCACATCCACCGTCCCCCGAACCAGAACTGGGCTGATTGCAGTTCTCAACCCTGCCCACACGCCACTGCTAATTCTATTAGCATAGAAGAATCCCTCCGTGACGGGACGCCGCTCATACCTATCACCGCCACTACCCCTAGTCCAGTCACCCTTCCACCAGCCATTACCCTGTTCTATATAGAGAGTGGGCTATTTAAACAAAAATATAGAGGATTTCTGAAGAGAGCAATCGTTCAGGATACCTTGTATGATGGTCAGAAAATTTTCACCCAGAGATATAATTAACGGGATGGCTCGTTATGAACGAGGAAGGCAATGAGCAAAAAAGGAAGGAATTTTCCCACGGGTCGTAGGGGGAAAATATTTACATGATAATTCAACATACTGAGTGATAGTTACTTGGCTAGTAACTATGTAGGATGCTCTATAGTATCTGTAGGTACATATAGAGCATGACAAAACAGGGCAAAAATGAGTATACGAGGTGTTAGAATAATATGAGTGTGCCAAGCGCTCATGATCGAGCTCAAATCTAAAATCGAGCTCGAATCCAGGATCGAGCTCGAACCCAGGGTCGAGCTCGAACCCAGGGTCGAGCTCGAATCCAAGGTCGAGCCCGAATCTAAGCTCGGGTTGGACCTGATCTTGACTTAACATTATGTTATGTATGGTGAAGTGCGCTAGTTACTGACATTGTACTGACATAGGATGATATATGGGCACATATGTAAATTCAATCTGGTTAAACTAAGTGTCTAAACTTATGCATGGATTGTCTCTATCCTGAGAGTGAATACTACAACTCAATTACATAGTACCAACGGTATGAAGTGGATGCTAAAAATACAATAACCACTAGTACGTAGATCTACACACATACAATAGTGAGACGTATTTAATTCTATATGTACAATACAACAAGATAATGGCTACGATTCTACTGACGCAATTCTATATGTACAATACAACATAATACTGACTACGATTCTATGATAGCAAGGGATAGTAGAAATACAATATGTACAACACAAGATAATACAAGATTTTGATCAAGATATAAAGTAGTTAATTTAGAGATTGATTTCAGCAATAAGCATTGGATTATATGCGGTAAATGTGAAGGAATGGCTCGCGGATGCAAAAAACTCATGCCGCGAACGTCGTTGATGAATCGTAAATGCAGCGAAGGGGGAACCAGGGTAGAAGAGTCGGATGGTATAGTGGGGATGGTTTCCCCGAGGCCCACAGCTGCAAAACGATTAGCGAATACGAAAAATGAAGGAAAAAATCACGTACGCGATAACCCAAACAGGAGGAATGCCCCTCGGGCAGTTCCAGCTCCCTCGATTACTCAATGCCCTCCTTACAGTCTTCACGATCGTGGCATTGCATGGCCTCGACAGCTGAGCGTTAGAGCCCGTCATTGCCCAGAAGATTTCGATCTACGAACGATCAGTAAAACAGAAATCGAGAAGTCGGCGTTGACGTACCTTTGTGCTCGTCATCACGATGTAGCGGGTGGGTAAAATTTGAGAGTGAGCGGTGCGTGGGGGGTGTCTGAATCGACTGAGGAAGTTGCAGGATGGAGAGCGAGTCAAGTTCGAAGTGATAAGCGCTCGCTCGGCAGCTGATCGGCTGGTATCTAGGCATCCGGCAGCTGATCCCGGCACGCTCGGCACTTGGGCGCCTAATAAGCTATGGCTTGTACTTATACATAATATATAGTTTTCTGCGTCTTTTTGAGCTCTCTATTAGCTGGTACAAGTTATTAGGCAGATACTGTATGTGATTAGGTACTGTTCGTGTAAGAGGGGAATTTAATGCATTGTGTAAGAGGGGATTTGACGTGTTGTGTAGCTGGGAATTTAACATATCCTGTAAGAGGAGACTTGACACATCGTCATAACAATAATACAACAAGATAATAACTATTATTCTACAATGGCAACCTAGGACATACAAAATAATCACTACGATTCTATGTACAATACAACAAGATGGAAAGCAAGAAATATAATACATACAGCACAAGATAATACGAGGAAATTTATCAAGATATAGCGTAAGTAATTTACAAGTCTACTTGAGCAATAAAGAGTGGAATATATGCAGTGAATGTGAGAGACGGGCTCCCAGATGCAAAAAACTGGTGTTGAGACTGTTGTTGATGGATGGTGAATGCGGCAAGAGAGGAGTGGGGGTAGAACAGTCGAATGGTGTAGTGGGGATGGTTTCCCCGAGGCCCACAGCTGAGAAACAATTAGTAAATGCAGATAACAAAAGGAAAAGTCACGTATGCGATAACCCATACCGGTGGAATGCCCCCAGGGCAGTTGGATCCAATTTTTGCTATGCATGGCCTGGAGCCGAAATTTCTGAGATGACCAAGTGCACAAATACGTTACTCGCATATCTACTGTTATATTCATACAAAGGAGTTGTGTCTGCTAACTGTTTGATTGGATTCGGTGATACACGTATGATAATAGGTCGGACAATGCACCATTGGTCCGTTCGGATCCATGAATTTTTAGATTTTTGCTATGCATGGCCCCGAGTCGAAATCTCTGAGATGACCAAGTGCACAAATAAGTTAATTGCCTACCTACTGTTATATTCAAACAAAGGAGTTGTGTCTGCTTACTGTTCGATTGGATTCGGAAGTCTGATACGCATTTGACGTCCACTGGATCTGAATTGGATGCAGTTTATCTTTCCTGTTACAATGCCTGTAGCTAACACTACTCATCAACGCACCATTGGTATGTTCGAATTCATGAATAATTAAATTTTTGCTATGCATTGCATGGAGCCGAAATTTCTGAGATGACCAAGTGCACAAATAAGTTACTTGCATATGTACTGTTATATTCATACAAAGGAGTTGTGTCTGCTAATGATAATATGTCGGACAATGCACGATTGGTCCGTTCGGATCCATGAATATTTGAATTTTTGCTATGCATGGCCCCGAGTCGAAATCTCTGAGATGACCAAGTGCACAAATAAGTTAATTGCCTACCTACTGTTATATTCAAACAAAGGAGTTGTGTCTGCTTACTGTTCGATTGGATTTGGAAGTCTGATACGCATTTGACGTCCACTGGATCTGAATTGGATGCAGTTTATCTTTCCTGTTATAATGCCTGTAGCTAACACTACTCATCAACGCACCATTGGTATGTTCGAATTCATGAATAATTAAATTTTTGCTATGCATTGCATGGAGCCGAAATTTCTGAGATGACCAAGTGCACAAATAAGTTACTTGCATATGTACTGTTATATTCATACAAAGGAGTTGTGTCTGCTAATGATAATATGTCGGACAATGCACGATTGGTCCGTTCGGATCCATGAATATTTGAATTTTTGCTATGCATGGCCCCGAGTCGAAATCTCTGAGATGACCAAGTGCACAAATAAGTTAATTGCCTACCTACTGTTATATTCAAACAAAGGAGTTGTGTCTGCTTACTGTTCGATTGGATTCTGAAGTCTGATACGCATTTGACGTCCACTGGATCTGAATTGGATGCAGTTTATCTTTCCTGTTACAATGCCTGTAGCTAACACTACTCATCAACGCACCATTGGTATGTTCGAATTCATGAATAATTAAATTTTTGCTATGCATTGCATGGAACCGAAATTTCTGAGATGACCAAGTGCACAAATAAGTTACTTGCATATGTACTGTTATATTCATACAAAGGAGTTGTGTCTGCTAATGATAATATGTCGGACAATGCACGATTGGTCCGTTCGGATCCATGAATATTTGAATTTTTGCTATGCATGGCCCCGAGTCGAAATCTCTGAGATGACCAAGTGCACAAATAAGTTACTTGCGTACCTACTGTTATATTCATATAAAGGAGTTGTGTCTGCTAACTGTTTGATTGGATTCGGAAGTCTGATACACGTATGACGTCCACTGGATCCGAATCGGATACAGTTTATCTTTCCTTTGGGATCCGTTAGATGATAGGTGCATAACAGATGTTCAGCTTCGATGGGATGGCTAGTTAACAATTGTAAGTAAATATAAAGAGAGATAATAAGCTCCTTTGTGGGGATGGGAAATTTGTTATCATCATTCTGCGACCAATTGAAGCAAGGTGCGTAATGGATGCTCGGCCCCGATCGGACGGTTAGTTAACAATTGTAAGTAAATATAATAAGCTCCTTTGCATGAATATAACAGTATCCACCTTTTAGGCTTGAGCGTTTGAAAGCCATTAATTCCAATCTCCGGTGCGAAGCAAAAAATTCCCAAAAATTTACAAGTCAGCTGATCCGTGGTTGACAAATTGTTTTGAAAGCATTCAACGAACACAAGTCTTGTGATCCGATGGTCCGTGCCCAATTTGAAAATCTATAAGAGTGGGTGCGAAGAGGACCATTGAACTTCAACTTTTCCCTTTTAAAAAAATGTCTTCTCTGATAAAAATGACTTCGTCTCAAATTGCTGCGCAGCTCCGCCAAATGCAAGCGCAACTTGCAATAGTACAGGAGAATGAGAGATTGGACGCTGAACGACGGGCACAAAAGGCAGCTGAAGAACATTTGAAACGAGAGGCTGAGAAGCGACGGAAGCAAGAGGAAAAACAGGCTGAAGAGAAGAAACAGAGGGCCCAGGAGGCAAAGGCTGCGAAGGCTGCGAAAAAGAAGTTGGAAGCATCAGAGATCCAGAGGGCTCAGGCTTTGGCTGAGGCCAGAAGAAAAGGAAAGGCACGGGAAGTGGAGCCAAGTCCGAAGCGGACTCGTGATGATGTGTCGGATCCGCTGGATCCTCCATATTCAGTGCGTTTAATGTTTTCTTGGTTCGAGACTAAAGCTAACTTGATTAGCAGAATGGGGAGGAAGAAGAATCTGAGGATGATGATGGGCATGTGTCAGGGCCGAGGGCTCCGAGAAAAAAGAAGAGAAAGGTGGGAAAAGCCCAGGTGTGTCATGATTTTCTTCTTCAACAACGTTTTTACTAACTCTTTTTCCAGCCAAGTGCAAGTACTTCGTCCGCTCGGGCACCCTGTGAGCGATGCGTGGAGCGGGGTTTGGAATGTCGCCCTCAGGCGATATCCAACTCTGTTTCCTGCTTCGAATGCAGAAGATCCAAGATCCATTGTTCTTGGAACAGTGGTTATGGATCAAAATATAAGTCTGCTGTCAAAGTGGTGGACTCGCACGCTTTGATGGAGCCGGTGGTTGCTGCTCCGATCGAAATGTTTGAGAAAATGGTTGGGGCTATTGAGGGCCTTCAAAAGTCCATGGATGGAGTGGCCTCTGAAATAAGGTCATTACGTACACAAGTGGGTAGTTGGCAGTCGGAGCTCCGGAGCAATCGGGTCCAAGAGGCTGAAGCAAGAGAACAGTGGGAATTGGAGAGGGAAATGGAGGAATTGGCAGAAGAGGCAGAAGATTATGAAGAGGATCTTTTAAGACAGGAAGAGGAGGAAAGAAAAGAAAGAGAAGAAGAAATGGAAATGGAAGAGGTGGAGTGAACGGCTCCAAAAGAATTTTTCTTTATCTTTTTTGTTCTTATTATTTTTTGTAATGCTTTTGTTTTGTTGTTGTTTAATATGATACATAGGTCTTTTTTCATTTTCCTTTTTGTGAACATAAGTAATCACAAGTGTAAGCGATAAAAGGACGTTACGACCGTCGGACGGATGCAAAAAAGAATTATAAAAGTTGGTTTAATGAGTGATGAACATAAGTTCATAACAGGGGACCGAGGTCAGTATTAGTAGTTTCCTCGTTAAAGTCGCTTGTCCCAAGATAGAATCAGTCGGGCCCAATATAGTCTGATCCAAAGCAAAGATGGGTGAAGGTGGTCTCAAACTGTACCAGGCCAACTGAAGTCGATATTTGAACTGAAGTACAACAAAGATGTCCGACAGCTGAATAATATAAAAGTACCTTTGGATGATTGACAGATGATGTATAATCGAAATCATAAGTAAAATGTGATAGGACGAATGAACGTAAGATTGTTGACTATAAGCATTGTAAGAACAAAGATAAATCGCAAATGTTACATCCGATGGATGCGATGTGCATAACGGACCTAATGGATCCGATCAGATGTATAATGAAGAATTGTATGTAGACTAAAGTGAAGCTCTTCTACATGAATATAACAAGAAGTGTATAACACTTGTTGTCTGAAATGGTGTTGACTGAACGTCCGCTCAGACTTGAAATATGACTTGAAACTGATTTGGTGAGTCCCGCTTCATATGAAAATAAATCGCAAATGTTACATCCAATGGATGTGATGTGCATAACGGACTTAATGGATCCGATCGGGTGTATAATGAAGAATTGTAAGTAGACTAAAGTGAAGCTCTCCTACAAGATGTGTATAACACTTGTTGTCTGAAATGGTGTTTACTGAACGTCAGCTCAGACTTGAAATATGACTTGAAACTGATTTGGTGAGTCCGACTTCATATGAAAATCTATATAAACAATACAGCAACTCCTCTACGCATCCAAATCTCAAATCCAATTTCACCCATAGAATTACAAGACTGGACCACCTCCGTCCAACTGCTTACTACTAAACACCCGCATCATCGCACCGCACCGCATCGGTCAGTCCACTCGAGCATAACTCTAACAACAGCTCCATACAGAAAATCACACTGAGCTAATATACTATACAGAGACTACCTATACGTTAGGGGGACGACTATTTTGAAGAATGCTCACTGCACTGTTAAACCAAATGCGTAACTGCGCCCAACTCTGTAGATCTACACGAGGGAAATTAGGCGTATTTTCAATCAAGCTGATTACTTTCATCAGAGAAATCAATGCGCCTAACATAGCCCGGTCCTTCAGTAGAAGGACTTGCCATGCCTGCTTCATCAGTGATTGTGATGCTACTGGTGGATTCCAACGGCCAATGGTATCCTTAAGGAGAGCCTTGCAGTGCTTCACAAACTCCGGACTCTCTGTATCCTGATCACGGATCTTCAGGCCCAGACGACCAGCTTGAATAGTCCAATCCTTGTTGGAGGTAAACCACTGTAGACTGACGAGGAGAGTCTCATCACTAGGCTGAGACTGTACAGGGATAGGAGGAATTGGAGGAGAAGGTTTCGATGGGAGAGATGAAGAAGAGTTGTGTACTGGCACCTGAATATCCTTTTGACGTCTACGGGTAGGAGTTGGAGGGGGGGAGGTCTTTCTCATTTTACGTCTACGCTTTTTGGACCCTCTTGTGCGAGATACCTGCCAAGCTTGCCAATTGTAAGTTCGAGCTGGGGTGTGGATGGATGGAGCGTCTGAAGAATTACTGTCTGAAAATGAACCCAAGCGAGGCTTTGGAGCATTGTCGATAGATGGGGGAGGAGATTGGGTTAGGGGTACCGTAACCTGAGTATTTGATTGTGATGTATCTACGATTGATCAGAACAGTCGGATGACAGAATTCAAAGGCATCATATATATACAACTTACGAACAGAAGCTATATTGAGGCCTTGACTTGTTACATGACCAAGGGGCTCTGACTGTGGCTCAAGATCCTCCTTTGCGTATGGATCCAACTTTAAATCAGCATCAGGGTCAAGGTTGATATCTTCTACTTCTCGGAGGACTGTGAATAGTATAAAATAAGAAATAAGAATGGTTTCTGGAATGGATAAGCGCACGGAGTTCATCAATTTCTTGATCTAAATCCAGTTGCAAGTCGAGGGGAGCTACTGAATGAGACGGTTCCAAATTAGTGCTTGAATGCTTTTCGTTATAGCCAGAGGGGACGGGAGTGGAAGAAGTCGAAGTTGGGATGTGTTCTAGAAGCAATGATAAACGTGGTAAATCGAAATGTAAAAATTGACAGTACGTTTCTCGACATTGACTGAGGAGACCTTGAATACATGGGAGAGCGGTTCTAGAGCATTAGGTTTTGTGAGAATGTTTTACAAGTCGAAGTAGAAAAGCACCATACCAGTTGTATTGAACAAGACAATTTCATTATCCTGCTGTAGTAAAGGACTATCTACTGGACTGAGATAAACACCAACCTGAATTTGTATTTATGTATAAACTACCTACCCATCAACAACTTTCCTTTTGCCAATTCCCAGCACATCTTGCGACGTAGCTGACCGCAGTCCACTTGATCGAAAGGAAACTCATCCTTGCCTTGGGCACAAGCAAGAATGAAGTTGAGGGTGAATATCCCACAGTCGTACCAATTCAATTGTTGAGGGACCTGAGAGACAAAGTCAGATTATGAATGGGTCGAGGATGTGACTGAAAACTTACCGTTATTTGGGGCGTAATCAACTTCAAGTTTGATATTTCTTGCTGTCGGCGCTTCCCTTCATTTACTAACCAGTTTTGAATGCCCTAGAATGAACGAAAAGTGATTGGAAACAATAAAAAGTAGTGAAAGTAAGTGAAACGTACCCAAAAGATATCCTCATAATGATTCTGGTATACGCTTTGTGAGCTATCATACAAAGTGAGCGTGGCAGTAGTGAGGTTGATAGCTCCGGCAATCCAATGAGTGTTTCCAATATTAATCGGCATCAGGATTAGACGCGACTCCATGAGATTAGGATACTGTTGGATTTCAGTCAAGTAAAGCCATCGAAAATAATACAAGTTAAAACGTACTGGTTTAGTCAAGCGAAAAAGAACGTCGTTTTCCCTCATCCTCCTCCCTGAAGACCTTGCACTCCAGATTGCAGCATAGACAAAGGTATGAACGATGGTGATATCAGGTGGAGTGGTGGAAGATATGAGAGATACATAAGCATCAATCACACTATCGTTAAGCCAGCTCGTTGGGTTGAGTGTATGCAAGTCCCTAGATCGGAGTTGGTACAACTCAAAATTGCAGGTAAAGTTGCCGTCCTGTAATATGCGGTCAACCTCTGCATCCAGCTCGTCGGGGAGATTCGAAGATGGGGGGGAACTTGGTACTGTGGAAATCGAAATTGATTGGTGAGAGTTTGATCAATATATAATGAATAAAGAAAAAAAAAACTTGTCGATTCATTGTGCCCCCTCCCACAGATTTACATAAGTTGTCCATCCCAACTCCAGGGCATGTTTGAATGATAAGTATAGTATATAAACATAAACTAACCAATGCTATCTTCGTTCTTCTTTCCTTTCCCTGAAGAGAGAATGGTAACAGGGGGGTTGATAAACGAATGATAAGGCACTTACCATGGCTAGCCTCATTATAATATGCATGACCTACAGGGCGACCAATTGTGAGTTCCAATCAAGAGAGAAGTAAAAAGTGAGGACTCACTATTCAGGAATGATAAATCAAAGTCCTCTAGAAATTGTTCCATCTCCTCCATCTCTTCCTCTGAGTAGACCTCCACGGACCCAGGAATGTCTTGACACTGAGTAATTCGCAAACTTACTTCGTCTGATAGTGTATAGGTATCAGCAATGAAAGACTCTTACGAAAGAAAAAATTACCTACCTGAAAATCGCTGGAGGCGATCTCGGATATGCTCTAACCCGTGTTCTTTCTTGTCGGCCCAGAATGCACTGTGTTCTTCAGCCGCACGCTCCTTTTGCTTTTGAGCCTCTCTTGCTGACAACTCACTGAACGTTTCAAGGGGGCCTTGCATATCGATAGTGTAGACCCACACTCTTCGGCGCTCTAAACCGCTGGACCACTCACCAACGGCAGAGTCCGACAGATGTGGGTCGTCCTCCCCACTGTCAGATACTTCGGGGCTGAACAGTCGACTGCGTCATAGTCGACACGGACAGGATAAATGAAAGAGGAAGAAAAAATAAAAAGAAAACTTACGGAAAATGACTTTGGTGGTTGTCAGGTATAAACGCTTGATCCTCAAGGGAGTCGTTTTCATCTTGGTCAATACCAAGCCATTCCTCATCTTCTTCATTGTCATTTTGAAACTCGTTGTCGCTGTTGTCAACGAGTGCGTTTTCAATGTCAATGTTATCATTATCATCATCGTAAATAGAGATCTCAGTGTCTTCATCATTGGCTTCTTGCATTATAACGTCCTGAGCTTGAGAATCTGAGCTTTCTACGTCTACATTGTTGTCAACGTCCATATCATCTGAGGCTACGCGTCTATGGTTCCTGACATTGAGGAGACGGTGACTACGTCTTAAAACACGACGGGATGAGGAAGAATCAGACTCTGAGTTGTTGAAGAGATCCATAGGTTATTTGGAGGGGGATGTAGATGGGGTGGTGGTGGTAGCGGAGCAAGGTTGAACACAGTTCGACTCTGTTGATGACAATTAGCAAAGTGATCGAAATTAGGCACGGAATCCCCGAGGACGCAACTTAGCGCTCATGGCTAGGAAAATTTTTGGAGGGTTCGCCGTTGTTGATGGCGATCAGAATTGTGATATGTGGCTGCGGATTGTGATTAGGCGCTAAATGCCGAGGGCGAATCTTAGCGCCAGGAAAATTTTACGAGTTCGCTGTTGTTGAAGGCGATCAGAATTGTGATATGTGGCTGCGGATTGTGATTAGGCGCTAAATGCCGAGGGCGAATCTTAGCGCCAGGAAAATTTTACGAGTTCGCCGTTGTTGAAGGCAATCAGAATTGTGATATGCTAATTGCCGAGGGAGAATCTGCTAGAAAATTGATGGCAATCAGAATTCTGATATTGTCATTGAGCGGCAATGGCGGCTGAAATACATTGATTATCTGTATAAAGCTAATCAACAATATCACATGACTAATGATAAACCATATATAGAGCTCATGTGATTTCCAGGCGGTGCGGCTTGGGACTTCCCGTGTGGCATGTGCGGCCATACAGGAAATTTTTCAAGCAGCGTAATATCGAGTCATCCTAGCACACAAGCGCGAGATCTCGGGGTTGAAATCCAGCGCTTCCCAAAGGTAGGACTTTGTAGACCATTTTGGACAATTACGAAGATAGCACGAGGTGGATTGTTCAGTATATAGGGAGATCCATAATTCGTTCTGTTTCGTTCACCTTTTGACTCTCTACCACAATCATCGACAATCACCACCGGATATTATTAGTGAAGTTATGGCTGGAATGCTACCTGTGCTGCAGCTTGACCCTTCTAGGCCTCTTCCACCTGCGCCTCCCTTAGTGCACACATCAGGTGTTTACATAGGGCCGTTTATGGATGGCTGGCAGACTGGACGATTTGTAGTATGTCCTCATACGTGCAAACACACCATGAATGCTCGGGTGTTACCTGCGTTTCAAAATATATTCACCTGGCCTGTGAATATTAGTGGTCGCAGCTACGATCATGCTCGAAATGACAAATTTCATCGTAACTGTGCAGAGGGATGTCCGGGTTATGGAAGGTTTGGATCTGGAAACGTACCCGAACGACGACCTGCTTCGTTAGCAGAAACTATTCGAGGTGTAATCGATTGGAGTCTGATCGTCCACTCTAACCGTGGAGTTTTACAGAAACGTGAGCTTGCGTGGGTCGAGCGGGTCGAACGTGGTGAGGAGTTGACCAACCCCCAACTCCGGGCTGTTTGGAACGCAGCACCTCAGCTCCCACCGCTTCATCCTTCTCCATACTCCAACTATGGACTAGGTCCTGATAGCGATAGCTTACAGTTCCAGGACGTGCCCACTCACATCTCTCAGTCCATGAGACCATTCGACTTGACTGCTGCAATGAGTGGAGTTCCAGCTATGCCTGGTTGCACTGTTCCAGGGCCTGGGCCTGTAATTTGTGGTTATACTGGCTGGGGTAAGCAATCTTATGACCAGGTCAGTAGGAGCATAGACTTAAACTTAGTTTTATTAGGCGCGCCCTCTCTGTTACCAGATTCAATAGCATCCGGTAGTGTCCGACACTCTCGCGCGTCATCGCCGAATCATGCAGAGTCGATTCAGGCTATACCTGGACCGTCTGGTACTATTCGAACACCAGTTAACTCGCCAAGATTGTCGGATCAGGCTTTTTCACCTGGGCTGGAGCGAGCCTCTCCTTCACGTCAAGCAGGACATCATTCACCAGGAATGCCGGGACCTCAAACACCAACTCGACGTTATAATGCACCAGAAGCTCCCCGGTATATTTTCGAAGGTCTGTCACCCATGCCAGAGATACAGGACGCCCCACGGGGACTTTTTACACCAATACAAGCTCATAATGCGCCTCAGTCATCTCGATCTTCAAACGCACGTTCAGAAGTGTCTCCTACACGAGAACCCAGTGTTGGCTCTGAGGTGGCCATGGCTGATGACGTTTCTGAGCATGATGTGCTTGCAGAGTTCAGAACGTTGGCTGTTAGGGATAATCAAGGACTTGGAAGAGGACTGAGTTCACGTTGGTCAGAGCTCGAGGAAGACGTCAGTAGGTTGCCGAAGAGGACGCTATTCCTCCTGGATGATGTAGCGCTGTCGCCTAAGCCATTGAAGACATTTGTGTCGGCGAGATCGATGCAAGAGAAGAATTTCTACTGGTGTATTTTGAAGTGGCAGATGACTTTTGAACGTCGTCGGCTATTCCACGCCATGTATACCACCAACCCTGTCCTTCAAAGGGCGATGTACTTTCATGTAACTTCCCAGGGGTCTTTCCTACATGCAGAGCTTTATGCCTGGGAATGGGTAAGGACCGTTAACGAATTTTTATGAATTCCAGCACTCAACACATTTTCTTAGCTTACACTCGCACTTTTACTTTGGGAGAAGGGGGGTCATGTTGACTTTATGATCACGTCGGACTTTTGCAAAATGCTTCAAACACCAGATGATATGCCAGTCGAATGGGAGAACATGAAGAAATACCGGTTTGTTTTCTTTGGAGGATCTTCTGACCCGGCGTGAGTGCTTCCGGATTGTCTTCCGGATTGTCTTGAGCAGCTGACTGATGAACGGATTAGAAACGAGTTGACGGATGCCCAACATCACTCTCTTGAGTCTCTTGTTAGAAATAACACGCAAGTCTGGCCTCATCCTATATCTACCAAATTGGTATTACAGAAGTCAGTGATCCACAGGGCTCTTGCGAGAACAATTCACAAGGCGGGGGGATTAGCAGAAAGAATTTACCCAGTGGAATCTCTAGAGAAAGGACTTGAATTCCTTCGCAAAGGTTATGTTATCAAACGTGATTGTTCTTTCGAGTCCCGCCATGTTTTCCTGCCTAAACGGGAGCCCTACACGGTACACGCTGGAGAGAACGCCGCAGCTCGAGCTCGGGGGTATGAAGAGCTTTTCAAGCAGGCTTGGAATCTTAATGTTTCAGGATACAAGTTCTTTGCTCTCAATTACAACCCTGCCCTGCTAATTCTCGGTGAAGTCCGCACGTTCATCACCTTTGGGAGGGTGATAGAGCTTATACACACTGTACCGGAAGACCCTGTTCTCAAACGAGACAATATGCTGAATGAACGCTGCCACGGAAACCTGATGGACCTCACAAAGATGAAGCTACCACAGAGGGGGTAACTATCTACCCGTTATTCTGCTGTTCATAAACTGAATTCTTAACATCCAGGCGTTTTCTTGATTTTTCACAGCAACGACGACGTAACGAACTTTGGCACTGCCGAGATTTAGGCTTGGACAATACAGGAACGCAACAATTGACCGAGTTCGCTCTCAAGGTTTACGACAAGTTGGTCACCATTGATGAGAGCATCAATAGAACCAATCAGTTCCACAGAGGTATCGCAGGACACAAAGTTTGCGTCAGACTGGATATTGGAGTGATGTGGGACTCTAACGCGCCTGATCCCAAGGACCACAGGTATCGATTTATTGTCAATGAAATCCAGCCTGGAGATTCCGGGATGTTCATGATTGATGGGGACGCTCGTGCAAGTGTACCTCTTGGTATCATCGAGGGCATTCTCAGAGGGTCGCTGGAACAGTGAAGGAGCATTTGATATTGACCAATATCGTACCTACGCATATCTTGTAACCTGCTCCGCACATTATTTTGGACTTGGTATGGGCAGGCTGTATATATATAACGAACATTGTTGCTATATATAAGTAAGTTTGTAATGACGCCGGTAAATTAAGCGCCTGTGCGATCTGAGTCCGAACAGGGCGCTTATATTTATAAGCTTCTGAGTCCGAACAGGGCGCTTATATTTATAAGCTTCTGCAGTAATTAAGCGCCTGTGCGATCTGAGTCCGAACATTGTATAAGCGAGCGATAAGACGCCTAGTAAATTAAGCGAGTTTAATGACCAGTAATTTAAGCGAGCTTTGGAGTCATAATTGCCTATAGGCAAAGAGACCTTGAAGAAAAATTTTTTTTCCCACCACATCGTTTCCTTTCCCTTACTGCCACCGCTATCACACTTTGACTCGCAACCACACTTTCCTTACTACTCTCTGTGCAGCTGGTACCCTGTGCAGGAGGTAGGAAAGTAGATGATGTCTGACGAATGGGCTTGGCCTCCCAAACGTTGATATTCATCCTTCAGCGCTGTGCCTCCGTTGTGGGGACGGGGTTTAGCTTAGTGTCGGCAGACAGCAGCTAGACTTCATGCTCTGGTTGCAAGAGCCATTGTGGGGTGGTGGAAGGGCTTGAGTGGGTTGTGGGAACTTCAGAAGAAGGTATGGATGCTCACGCCCGTTTATTGTGAGGCTCATATATATGTTCCACAGATGACTTGAACGTTGATGAATTACAAATCGTATCATTCCCTGCATGTGAGTTCTCTCCAATTACTAATACCCTTTTCTGACAGTTGGTGAATCTTTCAAGAGGCGAGGGACGCTGGCTTATGGGGGGATGTGCATTGTAAGAGAAGTAGAATCGCTATTCACGCCTTGTCATCATCTAATCACGTCCTAAGATTGGTTTGGTTTGTTAGATTGGTTTCTGCTCCAAAGGGACCGCCTGGTATGTTGTATCTAGCAGTAGGTTCAGTACCAGCGCAAAGAGTGATTCAGATGGATCCCTGAATCACTCTTTGCGCTGGGCGGGGGAGTTTTGGGATGTCAAGTAGTAGTGGGTGGTAGTAGTAGTAGGTTCACTTCACGCTTTTTTGAAACAATGTGGTGTGGAGAGAATTTGGGCTAAGCTAAGCTGCTGTCCCAACCTTAATTTAGGGCTCATTCAACGCAATATAAAATGGCTGATTGTACATTTCGCACCGAATAAACCGTTTGATTTTTTCTAAGGGAGCACAATATGACGGACGGGTTCGCTCTGGCAAAATCAAGGGTGTAGCTTGTAAACTGATAGAGTAATGAAAGAACCAGGTGGTAACTACTACTATAACTATTGGACCAATGTAGTGAGTGTTCTATCACTAAAATTAACAAATTCCATGTACAATAATACAACAATATGGAAGCGACTCTCCGCGTGGATGACATCGGCTCTGATCCAAGAGAATTCTTCATCCGTTCCTTCATTTCCAGCCCATCTCTACAAAGCATTGAGGAGGGTCAGTAATTAGTAGCATCCTCATTAATAAGGTCGCTTTGGCACCAAGATAGAATCAGTCGGATTCCCGATATGGTCCGATCCAAAGCGAAGATGAGCGAGGTCTCAACTAAGGACTGACTGTATGAGGTCAACTAATGGATATTTAAACTGAGGTACAGCAAAGTTGTCCTACAGCTGAAGTACTACATGGTTAACCAGAGTAATATAAAAGTAACACATGTTGTGTGATAGGACGAATGAACGTAAGATTGTTAACTATAAGCATTGTAAGAACAAAGATAAATCGCAAATGTTACATCCGATGGATGCGATGTGCATAACGGACCTAATGGATCCGATCGGATGTATAATGAAGAATTGTGAGTAGACTAAAGTGAAGCTCTTCTGCATGAATATAAGAAGATGTGTATAACACTTGTTGTCTGAAATGGTGTTTACTGAACGTCAGCTCTGACTCGAAATATGACTTGAAACTGATTTGGTGAGTCCGACTTCGTATGCAAATCTGTATATTCAATACAGCCAGATAATAACCATTCTACAAATAGCAACCAAGTAATTAATATAATACAAATAAACGCTACTATTCTATGTACAATACAACAAGATGGAAAGCAAGTAATATGGCTCGGACCCGACGGCTTTGAATCCCTCACATCATCCTGATCTCAAATGCAATTTCACCCATAGAATTTTGCTTCAGAACACTGGACCACCTCCGTCCAGCTGCTTACTACTAAACCCTACTGAACACCCGCATCATCGCACCGCACCGCATCGGTCAGTCCACTCGAGCGTAACTCTAACAACAGCTGCGCCTGTGCGATCTGAGCACGAACAGGGCGCTTATATTGGGTCATGCTTCTGCAGTAAATTGAGCGCCTGTCGAGTCACCTATATTGTATAAGCGAGTGATAATGACGCCTGCCTATAGTAAATCAAGCGAGTTATAATCTCAGTAATTTAAGCGAGCTGTGGAGTCATTGCCTATAGGCAGAAGAGACCTTGAAGAAAATTCTTTTCTTTCCCACGTATCATTTCTTTTCCCTTACTGCCACATATCACACTTTGACTTGCAACCACGCTTTCCTTACAACTCTCTGTGCAGCTGGTACCCTGTGCAGGAGGTAGGAAAGTAGATGATGTCTGACGAATGGGCTTGGCCTCCCAAACGTTGACATTCATCCTTCAGCGCCGTGCCTCCGCTGTGGGGACGAAGTTTAGCTTAGTGTCGGCAGACAGCAGCTAGACTTCATGCTCTGGTTGCAAGAGCCATTGTGGGGGTGGTGGAAGGGCTTGAGTGGGTTGTGGGAACTTCAGAAGAAGGTATGGACGCTCACGCCCGTTTATTGCGAGGCTCATATATACGTTCCACAGATAACTTGCACGTTGATGAATCACCAATCGTATCATTCCCTGCATGTGACTTCTTTCCAATTACTAATACCCTTTTCTGACAGGGGGTGAATCTCTAAAGAGGGGAGGGACGCTGGCTTCTGGGGGGATGTGAATTGCAAGGGAAGTAGAATCGCATTCGCGCCTTGTCATAATCTAATCACGTCGTTAGATTGGTTTTGGTTTGTTAGATTGGTTTCTGCTCCAAAGGGACCGCCTGGTATGTTGTATCTAGCAGTAGGTTCAGTACCAGCGCAAAGAGTGAATCAGATGGATCCCTGAATCACTCTTTGCGCTGGGAGGAGGAGTTTTGGGATGTCAGGTTTTGGGATGTAGTAGTGGTAGTAGTATTAGAGCGGTAGTAGTATTAGAGCGATAGTAGTAGAAGGCCTTACGCATTTTTGAAACAATGGGGTGTGGACAGAATTCGGCTTACGCTAAGCTGCTGTCCCAACCTTAATTTAGGGCTCATTCAACCCAAATATAAAAGGGCTGATCGTTGCGACAATCTTAAGCACCCCTTTAACTTTCTACCCACATGGAGCAGATAGAATCGTTACCGAGCATTACCCTCGACATTTCGCACCGAATAAACCGTTTGATTTTTCTAAGGGAGCACAATATGACGGACGGGTAAGGCGTCGTCCACTGTATACATAATTATGATATAATTCAAAATTTTTTTCTACCTAGCTTCTCCACCATGCAAATATTCCTCCTCCCCGAGCTTTATCGCGAGGTAAAGTAGAAGTTAGGGCCCGGAAAGCGCGAGATCGAGCTCAGAGGATGCTGGGATTCTTTGATAATGAAGTTTTAGAATTTCAATCTCCACACGCGTTCAGTTACTTTGCTGCTAGGCGTTTGGAGTACCTAGGCGCACGAAATTCCAGAAGCTACCCAGACTTTATTGCAGGGATCAAGGCTGAACGGATGAAATGTTTTTCAAACTCATCTCCCAATCCATTTAGTATACGAATATTCACCGACGACAATCAAAAGATCCTTTCAGCGTTTCAGTATCGGGCCCGGACGACATGATCAGGAGCAACCGTCTGCTTGTTGCAGAAGGCCGGCGTCCCGATGTTCTGGAACAACCTGGGCGTTCGGCTCCAAGACGCAAGGGGCAACATCATCTCATCCCGTAAGACGGTTATTTTCATGAGCAATGTTAGGTGTAAAGGTCTAATTGATATGGAAGGAAAACCTCCGATTGCAATATCTTCATGCAGTTCAGGGACTTCTATCTGTACTCCCCCCGGAAAAGGTGGAGAGTTCCAGGAGACATGGAGCCGTGGACGGGTCCTATCAAACGTCTCATTACTTTACACACCGCGGCTGGGACGGAAGCAAGATCTGACTCCTGAAAGAAAGGGGACTCTCCACATTGTACCCTGCTGGACGCAGCAGGGCCACCCATTACATGTACGTACAGGTATATCAAATTGATACTGAGATAGTGACATGATTTGTACCTAGACGATGACCCCTCAGCTGCTTTCACTGCTAATGGAATGCGCCACTGCGGCTCTAGAGAATTTCTATTCTCAAGGAGTTGAATTACATGTATGGCTTGATGCTATCATGGAGCATGAATTCCCTACCCAATATCCAGTGTTCAAAGAAGGCTCATGAGGCAGGAAGATGGTATGAATCTGATCCTGGACCTCATCTGGGCCGAGTTATAGTGTGGAAACTCGGGAGTGAGGATCATCTAGATCATGCTGACGCAATTCCAACGGTAGTATATACCCTTTCAGGAAATTACGTCGGGGCTTTATGGATCTTCTTGACATTGGGACAAGACTTGAGTATGGACCTGGTGCTTTGATTGCAGGGTTTTTGGGCACTTATGGCATGTTGTTACGCCTCATGAGGATAGATTATGCAATCCACATCCTAGGTACTTGGAGCTTGCCTTACTCCTGGGGGGTGTCGGTGTGAACTACTTTCCTACCGATGCGTTCCACCAGCTCCATGACAAATCAGGGGGATGGGGAAGAAGGACGCTTTATGGCAGATTGGAGGATCCTGAAGAAGTTGACAGGGGTTGGGTTTCAAAAAGAGCTTAGGAGGTTAGGGTAATCATAGGGTAGGCATCAGGCTGGAAATACCAATTTTTGAACAATCCTTGATGCCAAAAACAAAGTAAAAAAAACAAATTTTGAACCAAAAGGGAAACTTGTATTTGAGCGTCAGATAAGCGCCTAATGAGCGCCCCAAGTCGCACACAGGTCGGACGCCGGATTATATTTCTGATATATAATTTTCCCACGAATGGATCATTTATTATTATTATTATTATACTAAAAACCGATGTTTTTTTTTTTTGTAAATGTAGAAAATTTATTCACTTGTGTTTTATTTGAATCTGGTGCACAACATGGCAGAGATTTGCTGTTCAATCGAACCCCCATCATTACAGTTTGTCGCAAGGCCAGTTTGGTTTCCTAGAATACCATTTCATGACACGCACTCACACTAAGATTCAATATGAAGAAAACCACAAAGCAACCACCCTTTTCTCCCCTCCCACCGTCCTCACCGCTTCCATCGTCTTCGCCGCCGATATCCCAGCCCACGAAGATCTTATACACCCCTGCGGCTTTCCATGTCCTCGCCTCTGATCCCAGATGATGAAGTTCCTCCCTCAGTCTCTAGTGAGTTGGAAGTGTATCTGAGCTTCTGAGAGGCGCAAAGAAGAAAGCAAAGAGTTCGTTTGTACAGTCCTCCAATTTTTGTTTCCACCAACCTGATTGAAACCCCTCCCCCTTTCAGAATCTGAGGAGGAGAAACGCAGATGGAGGAGGAGAAACGCTAGGAGGGAAACAAGGAGGAAAAGGAGGGAAAGTGAAGCAAAAGAAAAGTGTTAAAACGACCAGAGCCTTATAAAAAGGTGTACAACACTCGCGCTCAGGCCAAGAGACAGACAGGCAAAGACCGTAAATAGTACAGTGTAGAGTAGATTGCGAAGGACCTGCGGGTGTTTTGCAGCCCGTCCCTGGACCCTGATGATAGACAAAACAAATTTCTCTCTCTCAAGGGGATATAAACGATTCATATCATATTTTTATAACCAATGAGGGTAAACCCAAATTGCACACGAAAAAAACGGGATTCAAAAAGGAATGGAGTTGTATCGGT